>VBSM01002937.1:30857476-30924129 GCA_008086735.1 Cheirogaleus medius
TGACCCCACCAGGGAGAGGAGTGCCAGTCCTAATTCACCCACAGGGAGCCCAAGGTGGGTTGATGTCTCTCAGCCTCAGGGTCTGCCCCATTCTCCCGGAATGACCAGGCTAGCAGCACTTGGAAGAACTGGCGGGTAGGGAGCTCCCCATCTGAGTACCCCTCAGTCAGCTGTAGCGCCCCAAAAGGGAAGGTCCCATTCCCTGGAGATGCTTCTAGCTGGTGGCAATATTATTTCTATCGGTAGCCTCAGTAGGGATGGGGGAGGGGAGAGTGTGGCAACATGGCGCCTGCCGCGTGGTCGGGTCTGTGCACACGAAGGGACCCCAAGGGAGTTGGGAGCCTGGTGCCTTGACAGCTACAGGCTTACTGCTCACTGGCGGCGGCCGTCTCTGGGCTGGTGTCTGCAGGTCTCTCCAACCCCTGGGGAGCCACCAGCAGTCCGAGATGCAAGGGAGGGGAAGTTAACCGCTCCACCTACCCTTGCCACTGGTCTCCAAACGATTCGGGAGGTTCTCCCAATTCTCCTCCGCAACCTCCTCCCGTGGAGTCTCTTGTAGTCTCCGGCACCCCTCCTTCCGACCCCCATCCAATGAATGGTTGTCTGCTTGCTTCTTTCTTCTAATATCTTCTAGAAGCTGTCTTTTCTGTAGAGACACTCTGTCTGGCTGTGTTTCTCGTCTGCCATCTTGCTCCACCCCCGGAAATATTTCTTTATCTATAAATATTTTGGGGGGAGAGGAGCTATTATGATCAATCACAAAATATTTATTGAATACCTTTAGAAAACCTAGAAACAAATTTAAGATCAGTGGAAAGATTTCAAATGCTTCCTCCAGTAGAAGAGAGTTTACTTAGAGAAAAAGTAGAATCAGTTCAGACTTTCTTGAATAGCACTTACCATTGCTTAGGCAGTCAAATAATTTTATAAAGAACTTCAGTGGGAAAACGAACACGTTATTAATTGCATTTTAATATTTATTATGACATATATACTTTGATGAATCAAATTTATCATCAAGTGTAGAGTACCTTTTGTATTATGCATATATAAAATTCACTGGAAACCCTGAATAAATGAAGTTTATAATGTCTGCATATATATTTCATGGAACCTATACCAAATTTCATCATTCTGGATGCATGCAAAATCTATAATTGTTGTATGTTTGCTTTAAAAGCACATTATTGATCCTATTTATGATGGTATATAGAGACATTTCTAAGAAATGCAAACTCTTGCAATTTTATAATTGTCCTTATGGGAAAGCATCATCCACTTTACAAGAACTAAATTATGATACAATTTCTAGGAAAACATTGGGGTTATAAATTTGGATTGTGTATAGATTGAAATTTATGTGTACCTTTGATTTTATGTATTTAAATGGTGTTTCTTTGTTAAGATATGCAGGAAGAAAACAGGTTAAAATACGAGCCTTACTGTATAAATGCTTTGAAATTAATCTTTTTTTAAGATGTTTTCAAAAAAATAGTGTTGGAGCTATTAGAGCAGACATAAAATATCACATATAATTTGCTGTATAATAATCTTCTATTGTTGCAATACAGCAGTTAAATAACTTTGCATGCAAATTAAGCTATAATCATAAATATATGTTTTAGCTGTATTTAAGTCTATTGATCATAAAGTCAAATTAATTTAAAGCCACTATTGAACTTTTACGTTGTGTTTGGACCCCAGTCTTGATTATAAAAATATTATCTAAAGCTCAACTCACATTAGAATTTGAACTGGGTTATTCATTTGCTCATTAAAAACATCACATTGTATTTTATGCTTTGGAAAATAATGCATGTTGGAATGCATTTATCTTAAATCTGTGGAAGGAATAAAACTTGAAAACAACATACATATACCCCTCCACTAAAGGCATATTCATCCATAATTGAAAGGAAGAGATAATGATATAATATTTAAAAATCCATGAAGTTATATAATGCAAAGGAGGCTGACTTTAGCAGCATTAAGCACAGAGTTGCTGACACAGTGAAGGATTGCACTGTGATATGGAACAGTATGATTAAGCGGTGTGCAAACTTCTTATCAGAGGAGCATGCAGGATACCAGAACATATGGTTCTGGACTTTTTTTTTCTCAATTACTACAGATTCTGGCCAGAGATTTTTGATGATTTGTACAAAATATTTTCATTAGAATCCTCAGCAATCTGCTGTAGGATGGCAATGTATAAAAATGTCAGTAGAAAGAGCAGAGCTTAAAACTTATTTGTGGAAAGAATTTGAAGCTAGCATGACCAGAACCAAGACAAGGCGATCAGCCTTAATGTGGTCAGAAGCTGAGATATGTTGAGAGTGAAAAGGGGATGAAAACTTGAAAAAGATCTCTGTAAAAACAAAGACAAGCACACAAACATATCTTTACTGTATATAGTTTACACAGCTGCCAAATATTTTCACCCATGAGCATTAAAATTATTTACATTATAATATTCTAAAACTATCTGATATATTCTGAAATATAAAATTAATAATTATTTAAATTTTTATAGAGGAAACCTGCATACAATAATATTACATAATATTTAAATAATCTTTTAAACTTTTTCAGCATATTTCACAATACTTAATAATGTAGATTCAACAACCAGCATGTCATTGAAATTTCTCCTTCATTGATCATATCCCAAGTTTCATATCCAACATTTTTTGTCTCTATTCACTTGGCAGCACCTCTGTTTCTCCTTCTATTACTCTCTTTCTAGTTCTCCTCATTTGTATTTCAATACAATGCAC
The DNA here is from genome assembly GCA_008086735.1 of Cheirogaleus medius. Lineage (NCBI taxonomy): Eukaryota > Metazoa > Chordata > Mammalia > Primates > Cheirogaleidae > Cheirogaleus > Cheirogaleus medius. The sequence continues at coordinate 30,860,254 of VBSM01002937.1, forward strand.
ATATATAATTTTTCTTCCACTTCTATAAACCACCATTTTGTATTCCCTTTGCTATCAATACCTCTTATTTTCATTTCCCAAAATATATAAATTTCCCCAAATATTCTCTTCTTCTTTACATTATCTGTTATTTGGCAATTTCATTCACCCTGTCATGATTTCAACTACTATGGTTATACACTGACACTCTCAGAATTTTCTCTCAAAGTTGATAATTCAACTACCAGTAGCATATTGGACAGATCAGCATCATCTTAAAATACAGACTCTCTAAAAACAAACCTAAAATTCCCCTCCCCAAAGATTCTTCCACTTAACTAACTGAAAAAAAAAAGTGACAACCACAAAATATCTCAGCTTGGTAAAATGTAAGCTAATAATCTTATCCTCAGAAGAATTAAAAATAAAATGATTGAAGAATAGTAGGTATTTGTAAAATATGTATACATGTGAGTTGCTAATGCTAATATCGGTAAAAGTTGCAGGGCTCTCATGCCTTGTACATGGTTCAATTGTCCCGGCCTCGAGTGCTTTAGATAGTAAATGAATTAAAGAGTGGACACTGTTACATTAGTATTTTAGTTTAACTGGTTGGCTCTGCAAAGTAAGTGGTGTGTCAACAAGCTAGCTAAAACAAACAGGCTATCAACATTAGCACATTATTAAAAGAAACAAAAATAATTAAGCACGCTAAATATAAATAATATGTGACAAATCTGTAAGTAACTCCTTCCCTGTTACCCCTACAAAAAAACAGACACATTTCTCTCTTAGGGAACTAATCAGAGGGAAGCCTCCCTCTTTTCCTCCATTCTTTATTTAGTTATCAATGAGGACTGATATTTGATTTAGGGATCCAGACAGGAGGTCACTGCTCAAGAATGGATCTGACATTTTGTGCTTTGAGTATTTTTCTAGTATTGTCTTGCTTTTAATTGTAACTGTCCCTTTCTCATACCCTGTTCTCATACTTTGTCCACACCAGGGTCAAGGCAGCTTGAGTCCTGAATTCTAAAGTTAGGATTACAGCCTCATGGCTATAATCTTGAAAAACATTCTTCTGTATTCAGTGAATAAATATCATGCTATTGGCTGGGCAAATGAGGTAGATGCACCATAATAACTTTTTTGTTTGTTTGTTACTGGAATTTTTTTGGTTGAGACATTCACTATGTTGTTCAAGCTGTCCTCAAACACCTGGACTCAAGTGATCCTCCAGGCATGTCCTCCAAAATGCTAGGTAATAAGTGTGAGCCACACATCTGGCCTCATCACAACTTTTTTAAAATAAATAATTATAGAGACATGGTATGAGGTGCCCACACTGCAAATACATCCTAGGTCTGATGATCAATCTAGACTTATAAGCAATCAAGGAGATCCTATTTAGAAAAATACATGAGAAAAATCTTTGTCCCATTTAGTTAGGCAAAGAATTTTCAAAGATATCATATAGACAGTGTGGTGGTTTATGCCTATAATCCCAGCACTTTGGGAAGCCAAGGTGGGAGGATTCCCTGAGGCCAAGAGTTTGAAACCAGGCTGTACAACATAGTGAGACTCTGTCTCTACAAAAAATAGAAAAATTAGCCATGCATGGTAGCAAGCTCCCGTAGTCCCTGCTACGCAGGAGGCTGAGGCAGGAGGATCACTTGAGCCTAGGAGCTCGATGCTGCAGTGGGATCACCACACACTCTGGGCTACAGAGTGAGACCCTGTCTCAAAAACAAAAAGAAATGAATAACATATAAACACAAGAAGTTATAATAAAAAATAATTTAACAAATTAAAATATTTTACACATTGGAAAATATCATTAAAATACCAAGAAGGCACATACACTTGGAGAAAATTTTTGAATACATGTAGTTGACAAAGACCTTATATTTAGAATATATACAGAAGTCTTACAATTTGACAAAAAGAATATAAACAACTCAATAAAATATGGTAAAATTATTTGAACATACATTTTCAAAAAAAAGTTATATAAATATCCAATAAGCACAGAAATTATGCTCAACATCAACGCTCATGGGAGAAATGCACATTAAAGCAACAGTGAGTTCGCAGTACACACCCACTGGAACAGTCAGTGTTAAAAACTGACATAGAACTGTGAGCACGTGAAACAGCTAGGAATTTTATACGTTACTGATGTGAATGCAAAGTGCAGACACTTTGGAAAACAGTATGGCAACATCTTTTAACACATTGACTGCCACACTAGAAAAAAAATTTTTTCCTTGGGGCCATGGTGTTTTATTATGAAAATAGAATAAAAACTTCAAAAACAAAATGATCTTTTCTAGTTTAATGAAAAATTTGTTATTTTTTATTGTTTTCTGTGCATGAGTTATATGCAACTTGAAAAATAGTTCAAACGGCTCCCAAAGAGACATGTGAGTTATATATGTTTCACATGGCCCCATGCTCAAAACCAGCATGAGTTAAATACAACTCACATGGCAGTTAATGTGTTAAAAGTTAGTGTATGCTTGCTATATGATTCAGCAATTCCACTTCTAGGTATTTACTCAAGAAAAATGATGTGTATTCAGACAGCCAGAATCTGAAGAAGCAACACGTAAGTGGCAAATGGATAAACAAATTATAGTATATCCATATTATGCAATAATACTCAGCAATAAAAATCATAATATTAATACAAGTAATAACATGAGCAAATTTTATGACAGTATCCCAAATGGCAGGTCAAGCACAAAATATTATGTATTTTATGATTCCAAATATGCGCAATTCTACAAAAGCAAAACTATAGAGAATTAAGAGAGATCAGAGAATGCCTGGATCCAGGGCAGGGTAATAATTCAGTGAAACAGGAAAGTAGGAACATTTATGATGAGAAAAGGCCTTATTGACTATGCAACTGTAAACAGTTATACAATTCATCAAAGTTTTCATAAAGTGAGTAAATGTTATTTCATGTAAATAATTTAATTTTAAAAAGTTTTCTCTAGGCTATTTATTGTCTAGATGTCACATGTTATTTTTTTCTGCTTTATTGAGGTATATTTGACAAATAAGAAATCATGCTTATTTAAAGTACGTAACTTTGTGGGTTTTCACATATGTATGCACTCGTGAACTAACTTCCATAATCTGGATAATAAATCCGTCAGCCATATATTTCCATATGTCCTTTTGCTTCTCATTCTTTCTCATCTGGTTCCCAGGCAACAACTGATCTTTCTCTCACTATAAATCAATTTGCATTTTTAAGAATTTTATATAATGAAATAATGCAGTATGTATTTTTTTCTGATTTCTTTCATTCGACTTAAATATTTTGAGATTAATTCCTATGGGAGCTTCTGTCAATAGGCTTCTCAATAGGCCTAATTCTTTTTGTCTACAAATAAACCACCAAAATTTCTAACACAATAACTTAAGATAAAACAATAATTTATACAATTATAATTTATTAAATATACAGTTATATGCAAATATGCTATATATACATGTATGAATGTTTTATGCAACTATAACAAAATAAAGCAATAACAACTTGAAAATGGTTGTAATGATAATGATTATAAACAGAATGAGAAACTTTGCCCTTTAGTATGGAATATACCCTTTTTCACTGCAACAATGTCAAAAATATATAAAGCCAATTTTTATTGTATTCTTAGTCAAGCATGAATATAGGAGACTTATCCAGTCATTATTTGCCCCCCACCAACCAAAGGTATCCACCATCCTGACTCCTAATAAAAAGTGTATTTTATATCATAATACTTAAATGCATCTCTATTAAATGACAATTCTATTATTGGCTCTTTTCCATAATAACACAGTAGCTTGGGATTCAAATCATAGAAATGTTTATAGACTGGTGATCTAAGGTTCAAAATTTAGCATCATGCATAATTTATTCTTAGCTATCACATCTGCAGAGTCACACATTAACTTTGCTGTTCTTCTCTCATGAGCACCACCCACCTTCCAGCCTATACCTACCCATTTTTCACATTCAAAATGATGTGAATATTTCCAGCAAATAACTAGGAGGTATAAGAGAAAAAGCTGTAGGACTTTCAGGGCATTTAAGATTATGTAACACTGTACCCATGTAGAGAGGGACGGACAGTCCCGACCAACAGCCGGCATCTACTTGCCCACCATGTGAGTAAACCAACCTGGAGAGGGAGCTTTCTTTCAGTCCTGAGGAGCCTCCAGATGACAACATCCTCATCCAACATCTTTCTTGCATCTTTATTCGAGACCCTGAGCTTTGCATAATAAATGTTTTTGTTTGAAGTCATTAAAAACAAAGATTATGTAATGCTGTAGACTGAGGTGAAGAGACTCAGAAACCAAGTACAATCAGATACTAGTTAGATGGGGGAGTTGACATCTCTGGTCAGTGGTACACTAAGAAGTGAATTAGACTTGGTGCTATCAATAGCCCTTCATAATGCATTAATGTGAAAGTTTATGTTATTCAGCCAATCTAATCTGATAACTAAATATTTTTAATAACATGGATAAATAATCATCTCTCAACTGTGTATACAATAACAGTGATGAAATTCATTACCTGTTAAGTCTGTCTATTCCATTTTAGGACAAAATCAACTGTTGATTTTGAAAGACTATTGTTTTTCATGCTGGACAAAATTTTTCTCTTTCTTCCTCGTACATATGATGTTTTAGTTTTGTTTTAGATGTCCATGCACGATATATAGAATTCCTTTTCCTTGTGGCCACACTAAAGTAATGGAAGAAAGATATTCGTAACATCAAATTTTATTTTGTTCAAAATAATCACCCCAGTTCCATTAATCTTTCATTACTCGACATTGTTTTAATTTTCTTTACCATGCTCACCTCAGTGAATCAATTTATAGTATCATGTTTTCTTTTTCTTTTCTTCTTTTCCTTTTTAATTAACAAATAATAATTATATATATTGATGTGGTGTTTTGATATATGTATACATTGAATAATGATTAAATTAAGCTAATAGCCATCACTTCATATACTCATTATTTTTTGTGGTGACAATATTTGAAATTATTCTTGCAGCAATATTGAAATATACAATACATTATTAACTATAGTTACCAGGCTGTCTAATAGATCTCAAAAAATTATTTCTCCTGTCTAACCAAAACTTTGTTTCACCTCTTAATCTAAATTACAATAGCCAATGTGATTGTTCATGACTACACTTAAATCTTTAATGCCTTTTGAGTTTTCACAAAAGGTAAATATTTTCAAAGGATTGATTATGTCACTATGGAATTGCAAAATTTATGACCTAGTCATTTAAGCTAATCTACCAAGTTTATTATTATAGGTAAGGTATAAGGCTGAGTTTTAAAAATCTGCGTAAGCTCTTTTTCTCTCTGGACTATTTTGGAATGAATGCATTTTAAGTATAAAATATATACATATATATTTTTTACTGAGAAAAAGTGAATTTTTAATTATCTTGTGAATCTACTTAAAAAAACAAACACAAGCAATGTTCACAACTATGAATTTAAAACTTTAGCACTAAAAAACCACAAAAACAACAACACAAAACCACAGGCATGAACTGTAAACCTGTATTAACTAACAACTAATCTTCAGGTTAATTCTTAGCAGTAATTCAGTATTTTCTTCGTTGTCAATTGTAATGTTTTAGCACCAGATAATCTCACAGAGGTACTAGTAACAACTATGGCTGCCAGCATAGGGGGATGCTTCCACACACAGCTCTGCTCACACACGGTCCACTCTTGCACCCACCAGGTGGGAGGCACCTGGAGATGGGGTGGTGCACTGACTCCCTCGGTGATCACTGCCTGATACAGGAGGGTGCACGGGCTGTACCTCTCTCAAGAAATAGTTAAAAACTAAAACTGTCTTTTCTAATGTGAGGAAAAACTAGATTTACTCATAATAATATTTATTATTTGAATTCTAAATGTTAGAGCTTAGATATTTTACATTGTGAGATGTTCTTTCATAACATATATTCACCTATTAAGCACCTACTCTCAGTGCTTTTCAATAGCATTTAAATGTATATTATCATTGAGATTTGCCAATGATTGGTTTTGAAGTTATCTGTGATCCACTTCTGGTTAATGAGTTATACAGGAGAGTGTAGTAGTGTTTCTGGGCAGATTTTCTCTTCTTTTAAGGAGAGACACAGGAAAATTAGTTCACTTTCTCCCTTAGGTAGTTATTGTGTCTCGTCCTCACCTCAGCAACTACCATGACTATGAAAGGGGGCAGACTGAGGACAAAGGTGGCATGCTGATGATGACAAAATAGAGAGAAAGTATTTGAGTCTTTGATGTCATCATTGTCCTGCTGGATTAAGCAACCCTGAAGACAGCTCAGCCCTGTATTTCTATCTAGTGAAATCCAGTTTGAAAGGCTTTTTCTTATATCTCTGGTTAAAAGCTTTGAAGTACATTTTCAAAACAATAATGTATAACATTATTGTTTTAAATACTGAAAAATATTTTGAAATATTGTTATTTCAAAACAATAATGACATTCAAGACTGATACTAGTGAACACTATTTCAATAAAATATTTAATCTGCATAATTATCAATTTCACCTTGGCAGTGGAGTAAAGAGATTGTCTGATTATGCATTAGTATGGAATTAAAGAGAGGTTAGTTGAATTGGGGAAAAACATGCAATTATCTACTATTTTTCCATTAAAATCATCAATGTAAATTGCTTTATGCCAAACAATTTAATAGCTATAGCCCAGCTGGAGCTGAAAATCATCATCTGACACTGTGGGAGTCAAAATGTGTTATGGCATCAAACTTATGAACTTCTTTCCTTTCAAAGTGACTTAGCTAAAATACTGAAGCTTTAATGAGTAAGACTGATAACAATTAGCATGCACATTTGTCTGTCATGGGATACTTGCTTAATTTTCAAAGCTTATGACATTAAAATAAATGATCATTTTCATATGTTCTTCCCTAGCTTTAACTGGATTTGTAAAACTCTCGGTGATTTTATTGACTATATTATTATATAAACTATTACTAATAATCATGTTATGCAAACAAAATTTTATATGTATATGATAATATTCTAAGGTCCTTACATATATTAACTTATTTAACTTTTCTAACAATTTTGTGAAATAAGCACTTTGAATATTGTTTTAGAAATGAGCACACTGATGCATAGAGAGATTGCTAGTTGCCCTAAGTCCCTCAGATCCTAGGCTGTGGAGCCAAACAATCTGAATGTACTTTTAGACACTGTGCTGGCTCCCTCTTATTAGACAGAAAACATACAAATAACTAAAGAATAAATATTTTATGAGATTTTGTTCCATTAAATATCCATGTGGTTTGTTTAGCATTTGAAAGAACATTTTACTTGCATTGACTAAAATATCCTGTTACACCACTAGCACACAAATCTATTTAATTCCACTTTTAAGAGGTATCATAAAGTCTGGACATAAGATTCATTTCCAAATATAGTAATTACTTTCTTATGATACATATGGTAAATTTCTTTTAAGAAAGAGTCACAGATATTGAACTAACTGCTATTTTAAAAGTTATGATTATCATCTGGTCCATCTGCAAAAATGAGTTTTGAATTAAATTGTCAGTGTAATTCATTGTGGTTCATTTTCAGGTACAACAGTACTGTATTTAAAATCTATTTAACAAATACATTCTTCAACAAATTATCTATACGAATAATAGACTATAACAAATAAATTTCCCAAAGGTGCAGATTAAATTTTTTTTTTCCAGAATGAAGTTTCATCCAAGCTTGAAAGATTGAATATTACAGGAAAATTTAGGGAAGGGTAGTAAAGTCATTAATTATGTTGGTGTAGGCAAAATAATTAAGAAGTCATATGGGAAAATTGATTAATTGCTAAATATTAGTATTAAATAATTATGACCTGTCAGTACATTGTGATATTCTGGGGGTACATATGTCTATGAATAAATGTTTTCCATTTATATATCTTCCCATTTTTCTTAGATCTGTGAACATAATACATTTAAGTATCTAAGAAAAGCTCCTTAAAAGTCTAATATCTTCCTCCTTTCTCTGTACACATAGGTGTGTACTTCAGATGATACATTCTTATAAAAAGCCATTTAGGTATAAAGAAATAGAAACGTGATAAATTTTGGAAGCCTATGGTAATTTGGCTTACTCTAATTGTTTTACTTAAACATTGATAAATATTTCATACATAGATATTCTTTATTGAGGAAGCATTTATTAAATACTTACCATGCACTTAGGTGAAGCACATATATGACAAAAGATGTGTGAGCTGACTTGTCTTTCAGGCACCAGTGATGGAACACAGAGGTAGGGACTGGGGCATCCTACAGTAATCTGCTCGCTGCTCCAGGCCCTCAGAGTCCTGCCCGGCTCCTGGGCCTACAGCCTCCTTCCCTCGTTGCTTCCCTTCAGTCTATTCCTCTCTTCTCAGCCTGGGACGTGGGTGGTAAGTGAAAGGTTTCTCGATGCCAATACAGGCAGTTCCTGGGTTGGATAACCAGACTTAATGGCACTCCGCATTTACACATGTGCTCTCAAGCTCCCCATAAGGATAATTTATAATTTAACAATTAATAATTTGGAACTAGTTTCTCCTGCACATGTAAACCCGCATGGCGTAGGGTCAACACCTTTAAGCTAGCGGCCAGTCTCATTGTTCACGCGGTCACTTGCCCGCACACAGCATCGCTTTCCTCTTGACTGCTTTATTCTACTTTGTGAATCTGGGTTTACTCTTATGGTCCTGCCTCCAAGGCGAGAGTTCACTGCAAGTCCAGGTGAGTCTGCACCGAAGAGAAAAGTGATTACAGTGGAAACAAAAGTAGAAATAATTAAGTATATGAAGAAAGGCCAGACACAGTCATTCATTGTGAAAGCATTAGGCTTCAATCACTCGACTATCAGAACAGTTATAAAGGATAAACTGAGAATAATGGAACACGAGAAAGGTAGTGCTCCAATGAGAGCAACAATTATTACTAAGCAATGTACTAGATTACTTATTGAAACAGAAAGGTTATTGATTTGGATAGAAGATAAAAATAAGCGTGACATTCCTATTAGTCTAGCATTGATACAGCCTTAGGTGCTAACATTTCATATTCTTTTCTGAAAATTCTCCTATCTCTTAACTTTTTATATGAGTTTATTTTTATGCCATTTCTCTGAATTAAAAGAATGAGTACAATAGTTTCAGTAACATCATTAGAAATCAGAGGTATTATTATTATTATGGTATCACACTGTGTTATTATTACCACATATGAACCATTCTAGTATTATTATTATTGTTGTTATTATTACCATATATACAATATTCATCAGGGATCCAAATTACATACAGATCCAACCTAAAAATGTTCTCAGAAACATATCTTATCTGTAACCCAGGGACAGCCTGTATTGTTTTTACTTGTTTCTTTATTTTATTTTTCAAATCTAAATCATTTGGACAAATAAGTGTATTCTGTTCTTGAGTTTTGAATGTCAAGAATATTTTCCCATTCCTCTCCCTCCCCTTCTCTTTATCCCTCTCTATGGTTTGCTCAGGCATGTTTTCCACTAAAAGAAATAAATACTGAATACTGAATGCCTAGCTGAAAACAAAGTAGAGAAATTGGTAACAGATGTATACTGTCAAAATTGAGATTGAAATGGCATAAGTTTGACATGTTGATCCCTGGCATAATTATCCCTAAACTCCCATTAAAATATTACAAAAAAAATAGGAAATGGAAAAATATGCAACCATATGGGAAAATAAGTCTAAAACTGATTTTCCAGTATTTGGAACTTGAGTCCACTATTATAGAGTTATGATTGTGGGACCATAAATTAACATAATTGGCTAATACACACTTCAGCCTTATAAATTTATGACCACCCACACAGTTTATAGGAGGCTTTTTCTAATCATATCTCATGGCTTTGAGCTGTAAAAGCTTTAACAAAGAACATTGTAGTTAATTATACTTCTCTCCAAACTCACTTTTTAAAAGTACTTAAAACTTTAAATGTCCACCTTGTTTCAAAGATAATTTAAAAAGAGATAAAAATACAAAGAGGAAATTAAAAAAGAGTAATGAAATAAATCTTAACCCCAAATTAAAATTGAAAAAAACATTAAGCAAAACCAAAACTTATATAAAAATTATATTGAATATATATGTATATATATATTTGGAATATGCCTTTCCATCGTTATTAAAATGTAAAAAATGTATAATACTTTATTATAAAAAATCCTGAATTAAAAAATCCCTGCATTTTTCAAAAAATATTCAAATATCTAACTATTTTTCTAAGCTCTTTTAGGTTTCAAAAGTTACTTTTCAAACATTTAAAAAAAGTACACCACTAATATTAGCTTGTTACTTAAACTTTTCTCTTTATAACCTAAATAGATTACATGATGCTATAACAATGGAGTAAATGGTGTACATTGTGTGATTGTGCTCTTCTCAGCTGTTAGTTTTATTTATTATCATTATCATAAGCCTCCTCTCCACAAAGCAACATCAAAATGGTTTTATTCTTTAGAAAGTCTATAAACAAATTCTCTCACATCATAATTAAGTCCTTCACATTGAATATTAAATTATCTCTCAACAATAATAATAACATTATAGGGTAAAGTAGAATTTCAAAGCATGGACTCCAGGAAAAATGGCATGGGTTTATATCGTAGCTCTTCTGTTTACTCTGGGCAAGTTAGCTTTCAATTTGTAAAGCAGGAATGATAATAATAGAACTTACTTCATATGGTTGCTGTGAAAAGGACATGAATTAATGTCAAACACTTACAAGAGTGGATGAAACACAGGAAAACATTTTTATATGCTATTGCTATTAATAGAATTTGAATGATATAAAATATTTTTTTCCTTTTGTTTCTTGCTATATTTTTAGGTTAGAGAATAACACATAGTAGATGCTCAAAAAATTATGTAGAGTGAATGGACATTTACTAAACAATTTTAATTGCCAGGCACTAGGATAAGTATTTCATATTCATTACTTCATTTATCTTGCTAATAAACCTTTGAGTTTAATACATTTATATCTTCCTTTTCCGAACATGGAGATTAAGACATAGATTAAATTAATTGCTGAATATCACCTGGTTAGGAAGCTTATTAATTTCCTATTGCTTCTGTAACAATTACCACAAACTTAACAGCTTAGGTAACACATAATTATTGTCTTACAGTTTTGGATGTCAGAAGTCTGAAATGAGTCTCATCAGGCTAAAATCAAAGTATTAAAAGTCTGTATTTCTCTCTGGAGTCTGTAGGGGAGAATGAATTTTCCCACCTTCTCCAGCTTTTATAGGTCCCCTGACTTCCTTAGCTAATGGCTTATCTCCTTCATCTATAATGACACCATCTATACAAAACAAAGACACCCAACAGGAGTAAACTCTGAGGTGAAACAAATATTTTTATTATAATAAAAGGACTTTACTTGCTTCTCCCCACCTCCAAGGGCAGAAGCCTGCCCTGCAGGCCTGCAAGTCGCAGGGCTTGGTTAGGAGTGTTGCCTGAGACCAACGGCATCCCAGCCCAAACTGCAGCTTCTCTCGTTTCTCACTTTCTGGGAGGCATCAGTCTACCAGACTTTAAGCCGTACTACAAGGCTATAGTAACTAAAACATCATGTAACTGGCACAAGAACAGGAACAGGACTGAGAACCCAGAGATGAAACCATCTGCATATTGTCATCTAATCTTTGACAAAGAAGACTAAAATATACACTAGGGAAAAGAATCTCTTTTCAATAAATGGTGCTGGGAAAACTGGATAACTACCTGCAGAAGACTGAAACTGGATCGCCACCTCTCACCGGTTACAAAAATCAATTCATGATGGGTAACAAACTTAAACCTAAGGTATGAAACCTTAAGAATCCTAGAAGAAAATGTAGGGAAGATTCTTTCAGACATGGGCCTAGGCAAAGAATTTATGAAGAAGACCCCCAAAGCAATCACAGCAGCAACAAAAATAAATAAATGGGACTTGATCAAATTAAAAAGCTTCTACATAGCCAAGGAAACTATCATTAAAGTGAATAGATAGCCTATAGAATGGGAGAAAATATTTGCTTTCTACACATCCAATAAAGGGCTGATAACAAGAATCAATCTAGAACTTAAAAAAATCAACAAGAAAAAATCAAATAACCCCATCAATAAATGGGCAAAGGACATGAACAGAAACTTTTCAAAAGAAGACAGAATAATGGCCAGCCCACATACAAAAAAAATGCTCACCATTTCTCATCATTAGGGAAATGCACATCAAAACCACAATGAAATATATCCTGACTCCAGTGAGATTGGCCTCTATCAAAATATTCAAAAACAACAAATGCTAGCGAGGATGTGGAGAGACAGGAACACTCTTACACTGCTGGTGTGACTGCAAATTAATGCAACCCTTGTGGAAAGTAATGCAAATGACAATTAGCTCAATTTAGCCATTCTACAATTTATATATGTTGTCACGGTATACACACAAAACCTAGGTATTGGATTTGATTTACATGTGTATTTTGCCTTTTTAAGTAAAATTTCACATATTTAAATATAAAAATATCTTTTAGGTAATTAAAAATGAAGTAGTTTAAGTGGATAAACACTAAAATTAAGAGGTTACTCTGCGGAGAGGATAGTGATCATGGGTGAGATATTGAGAGTACGTGAGACTCATTCATGGTTTAGTTTAAATATTTCAATATAATTTACATACAAAATAGATTACTTTGTTCTTTTCAAATAATCCACATATAATCATGTTATGAAGGAACCAGCAAACTTTTATGGCAAATACCAGAAAGTAGATATTTTAGGCTTTGAGAGAAATTTTCTCTCTCTCCTAGCTGCTTCTCCCTGTCATTGTAGTGAGAAAGTATATATTGACAATATGTAAATGAATGAATTTGGCTGTGTTTCAATAAAACTTTATTTACAAAAACAGGTAGTGGGCCAGATTTGGAGTTTGGGTTGTAATTGTTCTACCCCTGCTATAAGAGTACTTCTATTACTGTGCAGGAAAAAAAAATTTTTATTTTAAATAATTTTACATGGAGAGTGAGCATTATTTTAAGAAATATCAATAAATGTGTTTCTAGAGAATTTTACACCATTTTTAGTTTTTGCAAGCAGTTCTAAGGTGACTGAAAAATTATCATTTGATATAGTTGAGTTAGCATGTTACGCAAAATACCCAAACCACTAACATAATGTAATATTTTGCTGAATTATAATTGTGTGTTTGAACTAGAACGTGAGCCAACATGTTAATAGTGAAATGGTCTCTTGAATTCTTTAATTTTAAAAATGTGATTTATGATGCTGTAAAAAAATTAATGGAACATTTCTTTATTCTATCTGGAAATGTGCTTTCTAATTCTCTCCTCTAATTTACTAAAACAACTCAGACTCCATATGTCTAGTAGCTGTACTAAAAGAAAGGATAAAAAGTAAAGCTTAAAAAAGTAATTGATTCAGAATGTCAAAATGATCACTTCAATTTAGAGAATACCTATTATATGCTGCTAACTTTATATATACCATCTAATTTAATCTGCAGAATAAACCTCTGTGATATATAAGATTATCACCATTTTACAGACATGGAAAAGAAAGCTCAGAAAACTTAAGTACTGACCATGATTAAGATGATGGTAAACAATGGAGATACTATTCTTTTAGCATGATGCTTTCTCATAAGAAGTTATTTTTTTCACTGCACTTTGTACTTCTCCTTCAAGGATGAACCTGTATTCTCTAACTAATTTTGATCTGACTTTAAAAATTAGAAAAAACAAATATAAGGAAAAATTAAATTATCTAAAGTCTGCATATCTATGGTAAACTGAGGAACTGTCATCTTTTGGTAATTATACTTGTAAATGCATTTAGCTATGTGACCTTAGGATAATTTATTTAAATTTTCTGAACCTCTTTTGTCTTATTAACATATGTAAGAAAGTAAAGATAACAATAATAACAAAAACAATGAAAACAAATCAGAGTTCTAAGACCAGTTTTGAAAATTAAATAAGAAGAAGATATTAATATCTTAAGTTAAAACTCATTGTGTAAAGTGAAAATAACATAAAAATTAGCTTGAAATCCTGACTTATCCATTATGTACGGTTTTATATATTCTGATGCACATAGTGATACACAGAATATGATGAGTTCACTATGATAATTAGCCTACAAACACTGACTTTCTTATTAAGAGAACTCTATTCTTCCCAAAATATTTTGATATGTGCATATTGTTGGGAGATAATTTTCCATGGTGCTTGAGTTTCCATACATCTTGAATCAGATTCTGTTTTGGACTATCTTTTCAAGGATATTAAATTATATTAAAACCAGCATAGAAATTTAGAGTTAGTGTATCCCTCCAGGCCCGAGTTCAGAATTATTTATTGAGCAGAATAACTAAATTTCCTTTGGGAGCATAGTTGGGAAGATTTCTAGCAGCATCTATCTTTAATTGGGGATTCCAAACCACAGGCTTCCTTAGATGTAACACAAACTTGCTGAGCAGGCACGTGGTTCTGGGCCTTAGGGTACTGGGGTAGGGGAGGCAAAAGGAACAGATGTGAACACGAAGCTCATGCTACCTGCTGATCCATGAGTGTATGGAGTCCTTTGTCTCTGACCGAAGAGTCTTGTGTCTTCCATGATATTGTGGTAGAATAACTGGATGGCTTTGAAGTAGAGAATGACATCATATCCTTCACAAGTTTTAATGTGTATGTGATACAAATTTTGTTCAGAGCAGATGAGTTTTAGGTTTTATTATCGATCATATAATTTCCAAAAATTTAATATTTATCTGATCTCAAACAATTGCCTTTGTCAAAAAAAATAAGCTAGATCTTTTTGACTGTTTATCTTGGTGTAGTTTATAGCTTATAAATTGAACTTGGGCAAGTAGCTTCTTGCCTAAAAAAAAAAAAGATACATTTGGTAATTGACTTCTACAGAGTACAATAAGAAAGGGAAATTTGATGTTTTGCCAGAAGCAGTTTGAAAAAGAGCAATCTTTTAGAAACACTCTTTGGGTGAAACCTTTCAGGAAGAATTATAAGTCCTTTAAAATTTAATTTAATCTTTTCCCTTAACATGTATATGATCATATTTAGACACCATATTGTATTTCAAAGTATAGCTTCTCAACAAATTTGATCAATAATTTGTCTTCCATTTTGAAACAAATTATTTTCCTCTTCCTTTTCCTTTTCCTCCTTCTTGTATGTCATTGCCAAAAATTATATTTATTTTCAAAAGATTAGTAATGATATAATTATCGAACATTATCAATTTAAAGCCAGTCGAATGGCCTGGAAGGCTCCTGTGTGACGTCCCTGGTACGATGCTACATGCAGGTATTAAGAAATTGCTGCACCTAATGTTTTACTAAGTACATCTTTCTCACACTCAATTTTATCGTAATCAATTCACAATAAAAATAGATCCTTAGATATTTAGCATTTATCAGAAATTATTTAATCCAAAGAATCAGAAAGCTTGTGTCTGAAATGTGGCTTCACCATTCAATCAGTGTGTAGCCCTGAAAGGTAGTTCAGAACACCTGCTGGCACCGTCGTGGAGGTCTACAACTCGTCCTTTCCCTGTGAGGACAGTACCTGCGAATGGGGCTACACGGTGGTCACGATAAAAGAGGCAATGAATGGAGGAAAACATTTTGTTGATAAAAGGTACAGTGAATTTCATGCTTTGTACAAAAAGCTTAAGAAATATATAAAACCTCCAGAAATCCCTTCTAAACATGTTAAGCAAGGTCCCAAAAGTCTTGGAACAAGATGGCAAGGTTCAGAAACATATTTACAGGCTGTCATTTTAGAAAATGAAGAACTTCCCAAACTCTTTCATAATTTTTCTGAACTACGGGGCACTTAACCCTCTCCACCCGAATCAAAGTTGTGGATCTTTTGATGAGACAGAATCTGAAGTCAAGCCCATGTGGCTGTTAATCAGGGATTGATACGGCTTGTTTGTAGCCAGCAAATTTCCAAATGTGGTTATCAAAAGAGTTCTCCATGGGATATTTTACCCTCATCTATAGCCCAGGGAGAAACTCTACATGGCTAAAAGAAGCCAAAACAAGTTTTGAATTCACAATCAAGGAAATGGATACCTACCAAATTAACCTAAACTCTATGACATAAGGACCCTAGCTAGTGGTAAAATTCACAGTCCCAGTTTAATTCAGGGCAAGGACATTTCCATTAATGGTGCTTTTCAAAATAGAAACTGAACAATGGCAGTGTCAGGCTAAGTGTTTAAGAAGAATGTAGTTGTCAACTTAGAAACCAGTGAAAAGGAAGCAGCAGTAGATTCCTGTGACCACTGGGTGCAGCAAAACAAAGTAACTTTCCGCTTTAGTTGCACCATTTGCTAAGTGAAAATCATATCCTGAATCATACTGAGACTGATCGACTTCGGTAACTTTTTCTTCACCTATTATGACACAATAATATTTTCACCATGAGATTTTTCTCAGTGAATGATCATCCTAAAGTGCTGGCCCTAGAAGAGTGTCACAGAAACACACTGTCCTAAATGTGAGGAAGGAACTAAACTGGAAAGTAAATTGTACTGACAATATTATGGTATTTCAAAAATCATGGCATTTTAACTTACATTACAATGAAGTTGAATCATACCCAGGGATTAGCTTCTAACGTCAGTACCTAAAATAAAATGAGCTATTAGGGTGGTTTTTGAAAGCCCTTTACTAAGCTGCTGTATTGAAAATCTGTGCATCCACCACAACCAGTTTTTCTTCTAGTGTTGGAAGAAAAGAGCGTTTATTTTTCTGAAGATCAAATGAAGTGGTCAGTGATTTTTTAGGGGCCATTTTGTTTATAAAGCATGTACTTTTTGAGCACGAGGATCACACTTAGAACTGAAATATACTTACCCCGTGAGAGGCAGATGCGAACTGACAATGAGTGAAACAGTCATAAAGTTTACTTGACTCACAAGTTTTTATTTTTCATTAAAGTAAATCTTGAAGTTTTGGAATAGTTTTTCTTATAATAGTTGATCATTCTTTTTCTATGTTTGTATTATTTAATTAGAATTATCAGATAAATGCAGGTGGTACAGTTTAATTTAAATTTCAGAAAAACAACAAATATTGCATGGACATACTTATAATAAAAAACTTCTGTTTATCAGAAAGGCACATTTACTGAAGGTCCTATATTTTTATTTACTAATTTGTAAACCCTAATGATTGTGATAAACTGAAAGTTACTGAAAGAAACAAGTAAATATATAGTAAAAATGCCCTTTTAAAAATTCTTCAGCATTATATGCTAATTTATTATAACTTAGAATTCTAATGAAGTTTAGAGATATATAATTCAACTGTTTTGGTGTTTATTAATTAGTTCCCTCTAAATGATCATTGTCCAGATGACTATTTCATAGAAATAGAAATAGAAAGTTGCATTTAGGTGTGCTTCTACTTTATTCCAAAAATATATTTAAAGCTTTTTATACAAATATAAAAATAGAGCAAGATTCCAACAATCAGATGCAGATATTATAGTAGCAAGAGAATAGCCTCTTATTAAATACTAGTTTCTTTTATGGCATTTCTAACATGTGATGTTAATCACTGTATTTTTATCTATATTCTTGTTTCCTGGTTTATCACCTCTAGTTGTTCCTCATCCAGCATAATTTTATTCTACTTCTCATTGTAATCACTCATTTTTTGAAACATTCTAATTTATTATTGCTTTCTGTTCTCATTTAGTCACCTTATAAATTGGTTAAATTACAACACTCCGTGTTCTAACAATTGTACATATGTAAAGACTACTTAAGATAGTGTTTCAGTTTTTGAACAAATTTACTATATGATTGAATTGATTCACATTGTTTTTAAAGTTAGCTAAAAGCCCTAGCTCCTCTATGCATATATTTCTTATAAGTTTCTGTTTGCCTCCATATTTCATTGGTTGATTTAGGTTTTATAAAATGCAGCAATTTGCAATTGTCTCTGTAAGAATAGCTAATATTCTGGCAATCAAAGTCATTCATTTTGTCAACAGTTAAATTTGTTTCTTTTACCTCTTAGCTTTTCCTCTTTTTCAAATTTCTCTAGTCATTTATTTTTAAAAAATGCTGTAGAAGATTCCTCTGTTAGGAAGAATAGTGACCCTTAAAGATATCTACATACTAATCCTCAGAACTTGTAAATATGTTACCTTACTTGGCAAATGGGATTTTGTTGATGTGATTAAACCAAGAGCCTTAATTTGGGAGATTATGCTGGATTATCTCGCAGGGCCTGACCTAGTTACATGGGTCTTTGAAATAGAAGAAACTTTCCTAGCTATTATAGAATCAGAAGATGTGAGTATGCACGAATAATCAGAAAGATGCACCGATGCTGATTTTGGATATGGACCAAAGGAGCCACAAGCCAAGGAATGGAGGCAGCCTCGAGAAGCAGGAAAAGGCAAGGATTCAGATTGTACCCTAGAACCTCCAGAACAGATACCTTGATTGGTTTTCTTGCATTTCAAAGCTTCTGAGGGCACCTGCAATCCTCGGCTGTGGCCCTGCCCTCCATCTTCAGTTACATCGTTTCAATCTCTGATTTCATCTTTAAGGACTTGTGATCTCTCTCTCTCAAGATTCTTAAATTAACCATAACTACAATGTTCCTTTTGCTATTTAAGGTAACATATTCACTGGCTCCAGGAATAAGACATGAGCATTTTGTGGGAGCATTGTTCTTCCTACCATATAAAGCCATCACTCAATTTCAGTTTAATAAATTTTAATTAAATCATAAGTCTGTCAAAATTATCCACTGAAGGAATACTATATATTACTTTTTTAGCAGCTTTTATTAATTATTGTTTGGTACAGGTTTATTTGTACCTAGTGTGTAAACTACAACCAACTGAAAAGAATGCTATGTGTATGTCAGTTCTACACATTTCAAAAAGACTGGAGAAGCAAATTGTAAAATTCGAGTTTGATGTCACATCAAGAAAAAGATATAACTGAAGAATGAGTTATTCTTGAACTGACTCTACCTACCTGCCACTCACAGCCATCATCAGTGTTCCAGGAAAGCACCAAGCAGCAGATTCAGATGTTAGGTGTAGTTGTGTTAATCTGTGGACCTTCTCACTCTTCTCCTGCTTGGCTGGCAGGAAAGCATTATACTCTTGATGGTTTGATGTTAAAGATGTGACGGAGAAAATAAAAATTTAGTTATTTTCGTATTTGCCTAGGTGACAGGAGAACAGTCTTAATGCAGTCAACTGCTAGGTTCTCTGGTACATCAATTTGAAATTTATTTGTTTTTCTCTATACAAACAAATTTCTGTTCTCAAAAAAAAAATCTGTTCTCCCACTCAACCTAATGCAGGGCCTTTTTGACTTTAACACCAAAAAATTATCATTCTAATTACAAACACCTATCAATACAGGTCTCAAATGCTACAAATCATGAAATACATTTGCATGATACATACATAAATTTTGGATGGGAATAAATAATTTTAGCCTATTATAATTATCCTACTTGGCAATAGGTTTGCATATGTAAGAAAAGTGTTAGCATTTATTAACATTTTCTATGATCAGGTAATCAATTAATTTACACATCCATATGTGCAAAGGCAAGAATATATAATAAGAATATATGTATAATAAGAATACAAATATTATTTTCATTTTGACTTACATTATATTCAGTATTGCAATATCAGTGCATTATTGCATAAAATGAAAGTATAAGGTAGTATTTAAAAAACAAGTAGTAAAACAACTAAAGGAATGGAAATGTTCTAGGCAGGTTTTTTTTCTCTGTAGATACAATATAGATGTGCTTTGCTACTCTTTAGAAAATTGTAACTGAAATGACTAAAGATTTATTAATATTTTTATCCAAAACAGAAACTTCCCTTTCTTGCAGTGTTTTTTCTTAAATTCTATGCTGTCAAATATCAGCCCTTTGACAGTACTAAGAAAACAGTAAAAATAATAGAAAAACAATGTGTTGAGGTTATCTTCCTTGCCCTGATACCTTCAAGTAAAGAAAGTTAACTGCTGAGCACAGCAGTGTTCAAAGAATTCATGCAGTGAGCAGCTGCCTTCTTTGGGAAAACATGTGTTTAAAAATACCTTCTGCTCCAGGTAATTTCAGCTGCTCTCAAGGACAAAACTCAAGAAATCAAGATGTTTCAATAGAAACTGCTTTAAATAGTTTAATGGCCAAAATAGTGTTTGGCTGTGTCTACATAAATTTAGTAGATCAATAACTTTGATTATACATTCAATTCTGTCAAATAAAAATTAAAACCAATGTCTAGGTCCAGGATTAAAGTTGTATTTGATTGACCAATCATATTGATACATTTGCATGAATATATCAAAATTTTTGATTTTCCTAGTTCTAAATTTTGAATTAAAATCATGTTAAGACTCCAAGTTTGACCTGCACTTGAATGTTTATAGCAGCACAGTTCACAATTGCAAAGTTGTGGAAACAACCGAAGTGCCCCATCAATACATGAGTAGACTAATAAAATGTGGTATATGTATACCATGGAGTACTATTCAGCTTTAAGAAACAATGGTGATATAGCACCTCTTGGATATTCCTGGATACAACTGGAACCCATTCTACTAAGTGAAGTATCTCAAGAATGGAAAAACAAGCACCACATGTACTCACCACAAATTGGTATTAACGGATCAACACCTAAGTGGACATATAGGAATAACATTTGTCGGGTGTTGGGCGGGTGGGAGGGGGGAGGAGGGGATGGGTATATACAAACATAATGAGTGAAATGTGCAACGTTTGGGGGATGGTCATGCCTGAGGCTCTGCCTCGAGGGGGGAGGGGGGGCGTGGGCAATGTACGTAACCATAACATTTGTACCCCCATAATATGCTGAAATAAAAAAAAAAAGACTCCAAATTTGGAAGTCATTATTTTAAAGGTGTGGGTTTAAAGCTGACTACTCTGAGTAGAATATAGAGAACACTTGTTTTTATAATCACTTTTTTATAATCACTTCTGGTCCTTGATGGTGGTGTTTTCTGTTGTATACTTAACACTTGAGTAAATAAAATACAAATAAAAAATAAAAGAGTTTGAGGCAAAAGTAATTTTAAGTATATAGATGGTGACTCTTAGTATATTTATCTTTGAGAAAATAATATATTTTAAAGTAAAATTTTATAACATGTATCAAAATAGAATTTACCTTTATAAAATTTTATGCCATTTATAAAATTATAATATACTTATACTATCATGGCCAGGAATTTTTTATTTGCTTGAAAAGAGAAAAAACAGTTAATCCTATTTTGCTCACAGATATCAAATAGGTTAATGTTTGCAAGCATATGAATAATTGGTCCATCTGTTCACATTTAAATCATCCATTTGTCATTCAGGGTTTGGATTTTTATTTATTTCCTCTTTTTTATTTTTATTTATTTCCTTATTACCAGGCTCTTCACAGTTAATGCAGTAGTTAATTTTAACAGCTCTAAGTTATAGCTATAATGCTACAATTAATGCAACCAATTTAATAAGGGTGAAATCAATGATAGTTAATTAGTAGAAATAGTATGAATAGTTGAGCATATAGTTCACATTTTGTTGCTAAATTTTGGCATTATATAATCAGATCCTAAAATTTATATTATTATTTTTGCTTCTGAATATTGTGAACATAATTTCAAAAAGCAAAGCAATCTAAATTACAACCCTTTGATTCCCTTGTCCATATTTATCAATTATAGCTGAATTGAGTTTAAAGACATTGAGAGATTCCACTGGAAATACACGTCAGTATTTGTTAATCTTCTTTCCAGTTAACCGAATAAGTAGGGGACCTAACAAATTATGAAACAGTTTCACCAAACTTAATACACTAGTCAATTTTCACATTTCAATTATACAATGATTTAGTGAATATTTGAGCACCTACTGTTCTATACTGTTAAGATAAGTACACTTAATCCAAACCACACTTCAAATTATTCTCTCTGGATTTGAGTAGCTCATTCATTTATCCCACACACGTTTGCTGAATACTCACTGCATAAACAGATCTGTGGTAATAAAAGCATAAAATTGTACGCATCAAGCTCATTCCTCCAAAAACTTTATAATGATTTACAGGATTTAGTCATAAACACGTCACTATTACCACAAATGATGATTAATGTGAATAATTCAGCTGTTTATTGTAATACTCTGAAGAGGCAGAATGTACTATCATTAAAATCAACTAGTAAGGCATCATATAAGAGATGATAACTCAAACTGATTTTGAAATATGGGGGAAGTTTTCATAAACTATAATGAAACACTATTGGGGAAGCAAAATATTAGAAGAGCAAAGAAAAATGTTTTTTGTTTTTTTTTTGGACTGGGAAAGCAGTTAGAATCAAGTTTAGATATTAAAGTAGAAGGAAAATTAATTTTTATTTTTTGTAATGTACAGATATCGATGTAAAACATGTATGAAATGAACAAGCTTGAGGCTAAAAGAAAGAACAATGATAAAATCGAGATATTTAGAATAACGTAATATTATTAAAGCTAAGGAAAATACTAATACAAAGAAGTGGCCAACCCCATTCTTCTGTGGAAAGAACTGTTGAAGATGTGGTGATCCTTTTAAATAGACTTTAATTCTAGTATGTTGAGATGAATATCATGAAAAATTTTAAACATGTATATATTCAATACCATAAATCAAAGAAAGGAATAGAATGAGATGGAAATTACCTGTGAAAGACTGAGTAGAATAAAAATAATAGTAGAAAAAGAAGATGCCTTGTGTGATGCTTTGTGCTTACAGTTATAGCTACACCATTAGGTAGAAGTAGCAAGGAAGAATATAAACCGTAGCGAGGTAGATGCATATGATGGGATTAAGATTAGGCTGGCATTTTGGTTTTGGAGGGAATTCAATCTCAATTTAACAACTGGAATCCCTTCTCTGATAGGCAATGTTCAATAATTTCAATTATTCTATGATTTTTCCTGGCATGACTACATGTAGAACTTAATACATCCTCTGAACTGACACCATTAGCCAACTCACACACATTCCAGCTCCTCCAACTATGCAAAATCAAATGGAGATGTTAAAGCTACTCTGTGTTTTGGCTCCCATGCATAGATTATAAAAATAAATGGAAGGCTCTAGTTATCATTCAAGTTCCTAATTATTAATTACCACATATGTCAAATAATGCAAAGTATGAATTCAATTACATGTGTGTTCAAAATCAGCTGTCTACTCAAATTCAGAACTTCAGTTGTCTTATTGGCAAAAGGAGAGTAATAATATCACCCTTCAGGGTTATCACAGTAATTGCAGTTGACATATTAATGTGACACATAATTAATCATATTTTGATAAATAACAGTAATTAAAATATTTTTGCAACTCTAAAAAATCTTAACAATATTGTACATTTTCTCCACTTCTAAAATAACCTGTCATGAGTTATTGATACTATGATACTCTTCCATTTGGCAACATAAATCATTAAGAACATGTTTAAAATAACCTGACTTATTTAAAAAGGATATGATGAAACTGTCTATAATGTAAATAATAACTTTTTTTCTTTAATCATATTTAATGGAAATTTTAATTTTCCCATGTAGGAGTTTCTTAAATCAGGGTTCAGTTCATATATTTAAAGTATTGAGAGTCAATTTGTACCAATTACACATCACATTTTTTTTCTAGCAGAAATATTTTAATGTCACCCACCTTGATTTGAAATGCCACAGTAAAATAATCTCCTTGAAAAAGCATGTCTTCCTCTAACCTTAAGTTAAACATAATCTAACATGTTCACTTAGCCCATCAAAAGCAAATTTAAGTTCATACATTTATCTATACATTTTCTACTGGATTACTCTTTATGTTTCTAAATTTAATAGTACAAAACTGACTTATGTATATGATTCAGTTATAAAAATTTAATGTTGGAAAATTAATCATTCATTTATAAAATCAGAAATTCAACTTGATATTAATTTTTCATTATTATTATCTTAATTTATTCCTCAAATCAATCTGGTCTTTCCACATTATAATAAAAAAGTTATTAGGCTCTGAACATTAGAAGCTATTTAAAATTTAACCTCCTGATTTTATACAAGCAAAACGAGTTTCTTATATCTTTATAGCAATGGTCTGGTACGATGGGATGATAAGAACCTCCTTCATTCTATTGAAAATTCTGGGGACAGAAGACTGTGTGGTAAAAGGAGAAACAGTTTGAAGAGAAAGATGCTGCTTCCCTTGATGAATAGCTTGGCCTAAGGACAGCAGAGTCAGCAGTTCTACTCACTGATTTGGAAATACAAGCCATTTAAGTAGTACTAAAAACCGGTGAACTAGGAACTGCTGTAGTTACACTAGTTATATAATTAAATTATTTAATAGGATATTGGAAATGACCATTTCAGTAAAACAGCATGCAATATCATTGGAACAGAATGCGTATTTTTGCATGCATGCGAGGTGTTGAATGTTCCCTCTACTATGACAGTGTGTTTTTTAAAAACACCACAGAAAAAAGATGTTTGAAGCAAAGTTCAGGGGAAGATATATTAATATTTAGAACACGCTTCGTAGTTTTAGTAAGTGGCAGCGATCTAACCTCATTTGTAGTTGCTCACTAAAATTTTAAGAAGGGAATTATATTCTTTTCTTCAGAATGAGGTGAATGAGATTGTTACTTGGTTATTTAATTTTTTGTTTTCTTATTTTGGACATATGCTATTCTTTTATAGCTTATTTCATAAAAATATCATTTAATTGTTGTGGCCTTTTGCAGCTACAAATTATCTATGTTCTAAAATTAGTTTTACTATCATCATCATCTAGAAATAGAATTGTTTTGACAGGGGCCTAATATAAAATATGAAATAGACTGAATCCTTAAGGAAGGGGAAAAAAGCGTTTCAGGGTTATTGTGAGTTAACTTAATAATGTAGTTTGATTCCAATATTCTATTGTCCTTAGAAGCTTATGGAATTTTCTGTGTCTTCCCTCAAGTACTCATAATTTCTGCCTTTAAATTATAGGTGAAATAGCACTTGCAATACGGTATTATTTTATAATACAGACTCTATCGTCTAGATACTAGATTTGGATTAAGGATATGGACTCAAGTCTGAGGGTCCAAGTATAAATCCAAAATCCAAAAATAACTGTTTAAAGTTGGTAAAATTTATAAACTCTTTTTACTTCAATTTTCTCATCTTTAAACAAAGATGATAATATTAGATTGTAACAAGCATGAAATAGTTTTACTCATCTATAGTTGTAAAAATAGTGCTGTTATTCTTCAAGGAATTACTTGTCATAATCAGTTAGCTCAAATTCATGTGCTTACATTTTACTCTTTGTTGCAACCTGTCGCCTGTGTTGGACTGTGCTCAGATTTGGTCATTGCACAAATGACTTCTTAAATTAATTCAGTTATTGTATTTTATTTTCTATAAATCTTTAAAGACTGATACTAGAGAATAATCATTAATATTATTTTTTAAGAAAATTAAATGATGGTGGTAAACCACTTAATATTCTTTTTTAGTAGCTTATTCAGATGTAAAAAGATGCATTTTCAATAGAACATGGATAAATAAACAGTATATTCATAAAGTAATATCTTACAATTAAAATTAATGACCTAGAGCTATATGTATGAGCAGAGTAGATTTCAGAAACAGAATAGTGAGTATCTCACAACAACAAAAAAAAGTTTTTAGTAGGTACCAATATTTCCATTCAAAATTAGGGATAGAACTTCATGGAATCCACTCAGAAAGCTTGGGGACAAAATACATGCAGATTTGGTTGATAGCTTGCTGACATAGTCTTGTAGCAGGGCATGACAACACTGAATTTGGAAAATAATACACTCCCAGATTCTAGTAGTGGTAATGCATTTTTTTAAAAAAATTATGTATTTCAACAGATTTATGGGTACAAATAGTTTTTTGTTATATGGATGAATTATATAGTGGTGAAGGCAGGGAAATGCATTTTTAGATTCTGTTGAGGCACAGAATTGCCTCCATTGTGAAAGGGAGCTGCTACTTGCTATTATTGATTCTTGTTAACTGAGTTTCTTAAAAATATCAAAATCTTCTGTAGATGGAAGCATTGGAGGTATTTCTAAATCCATGGAGACTGAGGAAGAAGCCAGGAATGTGACAGAGGCAGGTTTAAAAACCGGACAATGTTGTCAAAACAAAACCATTTGTGAGCTCTGGAAACTGATCAAAAGAAATCAACAGCTCCATCTTGGATTTCCGATAAACTTTGTGTCAATAGCTTTTTAGTTCTCTTTATTGACTTTGCTTCTTTGAACAGATCACCAAATACCAATATTTTGAGAGTTTCATATTTTCAGAATTGTCAATCGATTGTCATCCAATCTCATAGTTTTTAACTGTATGCATCAATGATTCCTGCATAGATATTTTAAACTCCATCTTTTTTAGGTCCAGGCCGTGATCTCCAATTGCTATTGGACATTTCAACCTGAATTTATAAAAATGGCTTTCAAGTAACAGAAAAATAGCACAACCATTGTTATCAGCTACATACACAACTCATTCTCTGTCTTATATGTCATATTAAGTTTAGTGACTTAATCTGCTATGTAGTAATGCAAGCTTGGGGTCTTATTAGAATCTTCCATCTCTCTTACTTAATATAATCAATCAATCAATCAATCAGCAACTCCATCCCCAGCTCTTAATACTTTCTGCCTTGCCAAAGTCCAGGCACTCATTTTATCTTGCCTGAATAGCTGTGATTGTTTCTTATTCCTTTCTGTTTCCTACAGTATTGCCTGCATTAATTCATTAAAACCTTTCAGTTTTAGATGATCAATAAAGTCTTTTGATATTATATTTTATACTTTGTACATTAAGCCTACAACTATTGATTATACATCATACATTTATTTTTTAATTGACTGATAACACTTTGTATATTTATCATGCATAAAATGATGTTTGGATTATATATACATTGTGGAATAGTTAAATCTAGCAAATTAACAAATGCATCACCTTCACATAGTTCTCATAGAAGTACAAAGTAGAATGGTGGCTACCAGAGGCTGGGCGATTAGAAGGATTGGGGACATAGGGAGATGATAGTCAAAGGATACATAATTACAGTTAGATAGGAGAAGTAAGTTCAGGAGATCTATTGTACAGCAAGGCAATTATAGTTAATAAAGAGATACTGAATTCTTGAACAATGAAAAGAAAGTGGATGTTAAATGCTTTTACTTATTTAATTTTTATCTGCTCATTTTGGCTCGTTGAAGACACAAGACGTGTCTTAGTCTTTTCTGGCGCTATAAAATCTAACACAGTACATGTCTTATAAGAGATAAGACATATGGTGTAGCCATTTCTTATTATAGTAATATATATTTACATTTTTCAAATGTTTAATTTTAATTCAAACTATGATAAAATGCATTGACTTTTATCTATGTTTCAAGTTGCTACATTGTTTTTATTTAAATAGACCAAATGAGGCATTATCAGAGTAGAACATAATGAATCTTATTAAAATGTACTGAATAAATTAGGCTGCTCTTAGCTGCAAGGGAGAGAAAACACAGTTTGGACTGGATTAAACTAGACAAAATTTATTGTTCAGAAAAAATAAAAAGTGTTCAAAGGTGGAGGGGGGTACAGGTGAGTTTAGCTTGTCTATTTATATTATTAATAGATTAATAGATTAATCCATAGTAAGTAAGTAGCTGCAGCAGTTTCTGATGCCACATCACTGGTTTGACCTCTTACGGTACTTTCCTAAGGAAGTAAGGAAAAATTTTTGATAAAGCCTTTAGCTAATTTTCTCTCATATTTCATTGGTGTCTTTGGTTACCTGCTCATTCTTAAACCTATCATTGCTAAAAGGAAAAGAATCATCATGTTTGGCTTATAGGAGTCATCATCTAACTCCTGGAACTTGAGATGGGCTCACATTTCCCTGGATCATGTGGGAATGTCTGATTTCTTTTAGCAAGGAAGAAGTGGGAAATAGAGGTGAGGAAAAACAACCAATGTCATTCATTTTATATGACTTAATTGGGCACTGAGCATATACACAGTCAGGGCTACAGGACTTTTATTGGATCCACCTTCCTTTTTGTCTATCTGGTGGGAAATACACTGCTAATAGGCTATAACAGAGTCATTACATATTTGTAATATTAAATTAAATTTGTAATATTAAATTCTTTCTTTGTGTTTTTCTCTAAATTCAGTCCTATGTTTTCCTCCACTTTCCCACAATGTGCTATGATTTTTTTTTAATATTTCTGCTTCCTTTAAAATAATGGGATCATTTGATTTGGAAAGCTATATAGAATATGAGAAAAAAATGAAAAAAATCACATACTTCCATGTACATTGTCACATTTAATTTCATGATTCACCTTTTCTAGACAATGAACTCTCTTCTTTCTCATGGTTGGTTTTGCAAGTGTCTTTTCAAGTTAAATAGTTATTTAGAATTGCCTCCATTTATATGTATATAGATGAAGTTTAGAAACCAAGAGTTTAAAGACATTGTGAATTTCTGAATGAAAACATTTTGAAATGAATGTATTTGGTACCAGTTTTTGTGTTTGCTCATGGGATACAGCTTTACTTTCTTCCAGAACATAAATTCATAAGAGAAAATTATTATACACAGCAATGAAATTATGTAGTTATAATTTGAGAAAGGCTGATGTTTTAATTAATTTTTTACACAGGACACTAAAATTTATATCCAAAAAAATGAAGCTTTATGGACATAGTATCCAATTTCATTTCCATATTATTTTATTTTAGAGAGCAGAGTTATCTCTTCTGTTGGCAAATAGGTGGAAAATACCATTTTCAATAAAATTATGTTTATTACTGTAAAGTATTTGACAGTCATAATTGCTATTTTAAAATTATTTAAAGATTAATTATAACAATGTTAGTAGGGAAGAAATTTAGTGGATGATGTAGATTATTTTGCTTTCCTAGGAAATTTTATATTTAAATGAACTTATTTCTATATAATATAATTTCAGCATATTATGTGCCCTATAAAATAAATGAAACCTAAATTATTACATTTTGCAGAATCAGTACTTATAAAATTATATCTAGGGAATTTCATTGTACATACCAAGCAAAATGTAATATTAGTAATACTGTATCTTACCAACAGTTTATTTTCTTGGATTAGAGATAAGCAAATTTTCATAAAAACGTTAAGGAGATATTTACAATAAAAAATAAGAGGACATGTGAAAATCGTCACTGTCTTCTGCACTGCTAAATTTCATTCTCTTAACTATTAATAATTCTTATAATTCAAGTAGTAAGACACTGCAGTGATTGTAACAGAATTTAAGACACCCATTTCTGACATTGTATCTATAACCAGCTCTCTAGAAAGATGGTTGTTTACTATAAAAACTCCAATTTCAGAACAACTCCCTCACCAATTTGGAAATACTACTCCCTCTGAAAAATAACAATAGTGGAATAAGAAAGACTTCTGTGTAATGCTAGCAGCAAAGGAGGAAATTCCTCTAAGGCAAGATTGACTAATCCTGTGGAGGAAGGAGAAGCAGAAGGACACACCAAAGGTATCACCAGGGCACAAAACCTGTTATGTGAAAGTCACAAAGTCATTTAATTTGGAAATACACACACAGACACACACATTCAGTCTTCGAGCCTGAGTTTTCATGGATCAAAGAATCTCAGGCTGGAGTGTTTTAGGCAGTTCCATAAAATCCAATGCCACCATGGACAACAATTATCCAGGGCCAGATTCAGGTTAACACTGGTGGCTCCAAGATGGAATGCAATTTGCCTCTTGTATAAACTCACAATATGCCAAAGGCACTCAAATCACCAACACCAACAGAGTGCCAAGAAGGTGGTCCTTGTGTCAGTCATGGTACAATCACTTATACCAGGAATTGGAACATACAAAAATTAAAAAGAGGCCAGGTGTGGTGGCTCATGCCTGTAATCCTAGCACTCTGGGAGGCCGAGGTGGGTGGATAGCTCAAGGTCAGGAGTTCGAAACCAGTCTGAGCAAGAGTGAGACCCCATCTCTACTAAAAATAGAAAGAAATTAATTGGCCAACTAAAAATATGTAGAAAAAATTAGCCGGGCATGGTGGCACATGCCTGTAGTCCCAGCTACTGGGAGGCTGAGACAGAAGGATTGCTTGAGCCCAAAAGTTTGAGGTTGCTGTGAGCGAGGCTGATGCCACGGCACTCACTCTAGCCTGGGCAACAGAGTGAGACTCTGTCTCAAAAAAAAAAAAAAAAAAAAAAAAAAAAAATTAAAAAGAAGTATTAACTAGAAAAAGGAGGCTGAATGAGTCAAAGGATTACATTAAGGAATATCAAAAAGATAAATGGAGAAAGTAACTATTACTGTCTTCGGAACTGAAGGGAAGTGAATAAAGGGAGAAATTAAGTATTTAAAAGATGCCCCTTCTCCTTCTCCCCATAATTCTCCATGCTGAGATTCCAACCTTGTCAAGGTCATTGCTGCGGCAGGGAAACATGGACTCCCGATGACAAAGAAACTTGCCAGAGGTTTGGGCCAAAACTGGTCTGAGCAGCAGAATGCTGGGTGGTGGAGGAACTTGCTGGAAAGTGTGGCAACCTGGAGCTGAGTCACATAAATGGTTCATGGGGCAGTGGAGAAATTCACCCAATGGTGCCGTTAAGTTGCTGCTGATTCACAAGAAGAGTGTACCAGGTGGCTATGAGACTCCCCGGAAGGCAGGCCAGAGTTGATCCATGAGAATGGTTCATTAGGTGACGAAAAACTTACTAAATGGTGCAGGTGGGCTGGAGCCGATCCAAAGGAATGGCCCCCTGAGTAGGCCAAGAAACTCCTTGGTACATACAGATAGGGTGGAAGTGGCACTAGTGAAGTGAGTGCCACTGGCCTCAGCATGCCACCGCCTGGCAACCGTGCTGGAGAAAGAAAAGAAAAGAAAAGAAAAAAACAGTACCCCGAGACAAGGAGAGTTCCTTCCTTTTGCTAGAGCCTTGCAGCATTACCCTGGTATCTTCTGCTGACAAAGCTTCTATTTCACTCTCTGGCAAAGGAGACATTTACGAAATGCAGCATTAGGATCACAAAGAAGAGCAAAGAAGGAAAGACCGGAGCTGAGGGGCAATAAATTGACAACTGTTGCAGTGCCTAGTAGTGGGAATGGATGGCATGCTGAGCTATTTCTCTTCTACTTGGATTTGGGTTATAAAAAAGCCCTCTGTGTTTTTAAGACTGCTCCACTGTAGTGCTGCCAAGTGTTTAATGCACACCTCATCTGATGGTTCAGATTCTTTCAGACTCTAGTTGCTCTTGGACTTTCATCTCTCATTCCACCTGATCTACCCTGATTGTGACTGACATTAAATATGCCGTTTCCTTTACCCAGAAGCTGCCATATAGACCAAACTCAGCTACACAGAAGTGTGGTGAAGTTACCTACCCTGAGAACAAATTAAATCAATGAAGGAGAGAGCACAAGGGAGGGAGTTGGAAAATAATTTACTTTTCCATGTCTCTCTCTCTGATAGATTGTTCAAAGATAATGACTCCTTCTTAGGAAGGAATAAAGCTGGGCAGCAAATTAACTTATATTTTCTTTTTTTGATTCTTTGCCATATTTCATTTTAGCATCAGTCTCATTGCCTGGGTCTCCTAAGCATCAGTATGTTTAAACTTTCCTTTATATTTTTGTTTGCTTGTTTTTAAACATACTTGGTCTAGAACTATCAGTACTGGAGGTAATTTTATATAACAAATACTCAGGATAGTATTTTGAATTTTAATTACAAACCTGTTTGAAAGCATTAGGAGCCTCATTGCTTTTGATAAGTGAGAAAGCAATTACCCTTGGTAAGAAGTGACATGGTCTTTTTAAAGCATCTGTTTGTGATTAATTAGTTGGGATAGAAACCCATACACTTTAGGTATTGGAAAGTCAAGCAGCCATAACACTTAATATGGGGAAGAACAGTTATAATTATAAAGATCATGGACTGGATTTGCCTGTTTCAATGTTATTTTAGACCTTGCAATTAAAATAATAGATGTAGGGCAGTGAATTTAATTCCAGGGTACCTGAAAAGTAATTGTGATCCTCCAGTGGTGGATAAATTGAACTTAGAACCAAGTCCATCTTACAGATGATTCAGTTTGTTCATGGATTCACCCTACATTTAATTTACGGATACACATATGTATGTGTGTGTATCAAAGTATCTATCATCTTAACAGCGAACAGGATCGTTACAGATGTTTTTGACGTTTGACCCTTGGATTTAGGATACAATAATAAGGGCAAAATGAAGACCCAGGAACTGCCACCACCCTGCCACATTATCCTTGTGATAAAAAATAAGAAAAGATACTGTGTTCCCAAATGCATTCAAAAATTGGAAGCACCATAAAATACTTAAAAGATTCAGAATGGTGGTAGTGGTCTCCATTCAATCTATCTGTCTGGCTTCTCAATAGAAGAGCTATATCATGGTAAAAATCATTGGACTATTGTAATATTAACCTTTCTTGAAGCTATTTTGCTGGATATGGTATATTTACTGGTACATAGTAATATTGTCTTTAGCACTTAGTTTGCGCCAATTATTTTCTTTGCAATTTACATTAAAGTCAGTTCACTTTTATATGGTAAGTACAGTACATTATTTTACTGTATTGTCTACATTTTTACTGTATTGGCAATGCAAATTGTCTTACTAGTAATTAAAATATTATCTCCAGGCAACTTGGTCATAATCACCTTCTGAAAATCATCATACTGGTTTTTTCTATTGATGGTACATTTGGGACCAGCCTTGAGTAGGTACAGAAGGAATGTGCAAACAACTTGAAAAAGTGGCTCAAATTCCATGCTTCTTAATTTTACTTACATTCTTCCTGAATACACACCAAAGACTTCATGATGACTGTAATGGCTAATTTATATGTCAATTTGACTGGGCTAAGGCATGTCCAGATAACTGATAAAACATTATTTCTGGATGTTTCTGTGAGGGTTTTTCCAAAAGAGTTTAGCAGTTGAATCAGTGGATTCAGTAAAGAAAATCTGCTCTCATCAATGTGGGTGGGAATCATCCAATCCATTGAGGGCCTGAATAGAACAAAAAGGAGAAGAAGCAAGAGCAAATTTACTCTGTTTGAGTTGGGATACCCATCTTCTCCTGTCCTTGGACATTGGCATTGCTGGTTCTCAGGCCCTCAGATTCAGACTGAAATAAACCACTAGCTTTCCTCATTCTCCAGCTTACAGAAGACTTTTTGGCCTTCATAACTGTGTAAGCCAAATCCAATCCATGGAAAAACCAATATTTCCATCCTATTGGTTCTGTTTTTCTGGAGAACCATGACTAATACAATGACCTGTGAGCAATGAAGGAAGGTGAAAGGAATTGAATTCAAATTCAACTTAATGATGAGTTAATGCTTTGTGTTGGCATTAACTGGAAATGAGTTGTTGCCCTATTATTACCTCATCAGCGTAGTTACAAAGGATAAATAAAGGTAAAGAAATGCACTTCTAATATACAGTAAAACTGGTTACCTACTTTCTATGGAAGAAAATAATCCTGGAACATATATGTACTGACTTGTTTGTGAAGTAAATATGGACATTTGGTTAGTGACCTGGCAAGGACAAACTAAGAAAATTGGTGTCTAATAGGTATGACACTGGGAAATATAGATGGATTTATGTTGGTAAGTGCAAAATATGTGAATATTGATGTTTCATCTAGAGGCCAAAGGATATCACACATACAGAGGAAGTTTTTAACCAGTAAAATGTAGAAGATGATGCATGCTGTGCAAGTTAGGTAGTTTTCTCCTTTGCCACATAAATTGTTTTATAGTGGGCCCATGAACAGGGTGGACATGGTGACAAGGATAAGGACTATGCATTGTTTTAAGAAAATGGAATCCTTTTTCCCAAGTCATCTAGCTGTTGAGACTCCTGAATACCCAACTCACCATCAGGAAAGAAAGTTGCTGAGCCCTTGATATTGCACAGGAATCCCTGCCTGCCCCCTAAGGGCTGGCCAATTACATTCGACTCCTTGTACCTTGAAGGGTGTGGTATTCATCTTTACCAGAAATAGTGCACATTCCAGACAGAGGGATGCTTTTCCTGATTGTGTTGTCTCTAGAGCATTATCATCTGAGGGCTAATAGAATAGCTGATCCATAAATATGGTATCAAAAATAGTGCTGATTCAGACCAAGAGGCACATTTTGTGCAAAAGAGTTGGAGACCTGGGCTTAGGATCATGGATCTCATGACACTATCATATGCCCTATAACTAAGAAACAACCAGACTGGTAGAAAGGTTAACAGTATATGCAAGTTTTAGGGGAAACACCTTGTAGAGTTGTAATGCTGCCTTCCAGGAAACTGGACATTCCCTGAACCATTCGACAATATATCATGGCTTGTTTTGATAGCTAGCTTAAATGGATCATGTAGCCAATGGATTTAAACAGGATAACATATCTGGCCATTGTATCCACTGAGTCATTTGTGCAACTTTTATTTCTTTTTCCTGCAGTTTTATGTTCTGCCAGGGAAAATATCCTAGTTTATGGGGGAAAAGAATTCTTCCAGTGATGTTGAATCAGAAGCTGCAACTAACACATGTCTACCTGGTGCACTCCTTCTAGTTGGCCAAGGATGAGGAAAATCTAGCATGTGTGACATGATAAAGGGAGCTGCAGCAATGGAGGCAATAGCTTTTATTTTTATTTTATTTTTTAAATTAATGTTCTTTTTCCCCATCTGTCTTTTATTCGTATATATTCATGGGGTACAAGTTCAATTTTGGTACATTGATACTTTGCACTGTGGTGAAGTCACGGCCTTTGGTGCATATACATCCCTGATACAATGCACACTGTGCCCACCACGCACCTCCCATCATCCACCCCTGCCTTTTCAAGCCTCCACGGTCCATCATTCCACACTCTGCTTCCATGTGTATATGTTATGAGTAAGAACATGAAATATTTGTCTTTCTGTATCCAAGTTGTTTTACTTAAGATAATGGCCTCCAGTTCCATCCATGTTGCTGCATACTTCGTGACTTCACATGACTTCATACTTTTTTTATGGCTGAATACTACTTTGTTGTGCATATATACTATATTTTCTTTATCTAATCCTCCATTGATGGACACTTAAGTTGATTCCATATCTTTTTATTATAAATAGTTCTGTGATAAACATATGAGTGCAAGTATCTTTTTTATATATTTATTTCTTTTCCTTTGGACAGATACCCAGAAATGGGATTGCTGGATCATATGGTACTCCTATTTTTAGTTCTTTGAGAAATCTACAAGCTGTTTGTAAATTAATGTTCTTCTTTAAAGACTGTAGGAGATTGAGTTTGGTCTCCTCATAGACTCTGCCTGATTGAACTTATATTTTTAAAGTTAGTAAAAAAAAATATTTTACTAAAGTGGTGTCCCATTTTTATGTATAGAACTCAGATGTATTAATACTACTGGGACCTAAGCACATCTGAACACCACAGTGAATGGACTGTATCAGGCATATCTTCTGTGCTGCATCACATTTTCTCAATCTTACCTGTTTCCTGGGCCCCTGACCACTTGCTCAACCCCAGCAACTCCCATGGGGACCAACTCTATGTAGTTCATCAGAGTTCTTTTTAATGCTTCTTAAGGCCAATACCTAGAATCTTTGGCTTCTTCAGTTAATTCTGGACTCACATATAACATCATTTTTTTCAAGGAAGGGGACCAAGATACCCCAGCAGTTGCCAAAGAGATCAAGCAGGCCTTCTCAGAAGTATGGAGAAGCTAACTCTGCATAGTGAAAACTTTGACCAGTGGAGGACAGATAGCAACTAGGAGTCAGCAGAGAAATTCCTCTCTGTGTTATCCTCTGATAGACCATCCCAGAGCATAGAGTCTCACAGGAGACTTCCCATCTCACATGGCTCAGTGACCGGTCTGTGTTCTTCCCAAAGCAGCGGCCAGCTTAGTAATTTACCACCATGTATTTGTTTCTCACTAACATTGTCCTGACCCTCTCACTACCCAAGGATTACACCCGATTAAATATTTCCACAGGCGATTTTTCTCAGGTTCTGTTTTCTAGGTAACTTGGGCTAAGACATAAGAAAATATACTTGAACACAAATCTTCTCAATATATAAAAACATTTGAATGTTTATCATAACAATTTCTATATCAGTTCAAATAACAGTGGTTTTATAAAATACATAATATATGAATTATCTTTTCAATTTTAAAATAGATGTGCTTATTTTTAGTGATCTTGAAACAAAGATTGGTTAATTGATCAGTGAGGTCAGCATTAGCAGATTAATTATCATAAAAGTGATTGATAAGCCCAGTTCATATGACAAGGAGTTTATATTTGTGATCAAACATTTTCTTTACAGTCGATATAACAAATATAATTACTTATAATTAGCATTTATATTCTCATTCAAAATTAGAAGTTAAGAATCCTTAGAGCTATCACATTTATTTTTTAATATTAAAAGAACTATCACATTTATTTTTCACTTTAATTAATGAAGAGAACCCAATTTTATGATAAACATATAGAATAAGTATAGGTTTAACTTAAATTGAATGGCAAATATACTGTAAATATTCAGCTATACGTTACCTATCTAAAAATAAGCATTTTTATTTTCAAGGCTTCACTTTGAATCCTGTCTATGCTGAATCAAACTTATTATGACTTATTCCTGGGAAAGATGTATTTCTTTAAAATACTTATAATGAACTGCCCTGTTCAATTAAATTGTTATCACCCTGGTTCTATTTATTTAGAAATTCTGTTTTATTTGTTTATACCACACACACACGCACACACCCCCCACCAAAAAACAACAATGACAATAAAAAACACCACATATGCGTGCATGCAAATAGATTCCAGATGGCCTTTAGAATTTGTGCTCTGCAGATAGGTAGCCATTCTGGTAATGGTACACAGTACTTAAAAGCCATTGTCAATCATTGAGAAAAGTACTCTTTTAAATAAAAACATTTTCCACATTATAACACCATAGTCTTGTGTTAGATAAAAGCAATAAGAGTGTGATTATTCTCTGTTCTTGACCTTCATACATGCCTTGAACTTTTAGAAAGAAAAGTGTTCTAAAATATATTCATCATTATCACCATTATTATTATTCAAAAATTATATGACTGACAGGGCCATTCCCCAAGTTATTTTTTTCTTTCAATCAGAAGTTCTCATTCATGACCCAGAGGCAACAACGTTATGCAAAGTGAGATAGTTGAAAGGGGGAGAATACATCTTTCTGAATATAATAACGGTCCCACTGTGACATCTCAAACCTCTTTGTTACCAGGAGGTGCTTCTAAGGGGATTTTGAGCTATTGCATTTATTTAAGGAAGGGAATAAGCTGTAGGAATGCTTTCCTGAATTTGTTATGAGACTTTTTGGACAAGTGCGACATGCATATATTATTGACGTTCAGAAATGTGGTTTGGTGTCTCACTACAGCAAAATAATTGGGTAAAAAAATAAACTTTAAAACAATATTGTTGAATTCTATTAATAGTGCCACTTGAATTTTATTTTATATTTTTAAATTAAAATATTTTTAATTATATGGGTACTTAATAGTTGTATATATTTATAGGGTACATATTGATATTTTGATATAGGCATACCATGTATATTAATCAAATCAGTGTAATTGGGGTATCCATCACCTCAGGCATTTATCATTTCTTTGTGTTAGGAACATTTCAATTCCACTCTTTTTTAGTTATTTTAAAGTATACCCTAACTTGTTGTTGATTATAGTGACTTTGTTGTGCATCAAATATTGTTCATTCTATCTAATTATCTAACTATTAATATATTTTTGTAGCCATTAACCATTCCCGTTTTATCCCCCTTCCCTGCTACTCTTCCTGGCCTATGGTAACCATCATTCTATTCTATGTCTCCATGAAATCCATTGTTTTTAATATTTAGCTCCTACATAAAATTCTAAAATAATAGAACCTTAGGGTTTGAAGGTTATTTCTCACAGTTTATTTTCTCCCTACCTGTTAAGGCATTTAGCATTTGCTTTTGCTGTTCTGCTGACAGTGAGCTTACTCTTTCCATAGTAAAAAACATTCCTTTTAGAATCTGTGCAGACAGGGATTTGCTTCTGTAAAAGAACATAAAAATACTTAGGAATCACTAATATAAACATGATGAAATCTCATTAATTCAGCCCAACTAGGGAAGCATCATGATAATCTGAAATGCATATTATTTTTAAAGTGAAAGTTTCAGTCATTCCCAGGGCATCCAGCAATTAAAGTTAATGTACAAACACTGCCAAGTAGAAATCCTGCCAAACCCTATGTAATGCAAAAATAAGGCTCATTTTTTATTTTAATTGGTATGCAAATGGTGCTTATAATTTAATTGAAAAGAGATTGTTTACTTAAATAAAACATTTTCTCTTTCATATCTTGTTTACATTATTAATTTACTTCCCAAATCTGTTTTTTAATAAATAGTGAAAAGATAAACTCTTGTCCAGTGCTTTTCTGAATCAGCATA
This sequence comes from Cheirogaleus medius, assembly GCA_008086735.1. Taxonomy (NCBI): domain Eukaryota; kingdom Metazoa; phylum Chordata; class Mammalia; order Primates; family Cheirogaleidae; genus Cheirogaleus; species Cheirogaleus medius. Next base: position 30,899,070 of record VBSM01002937.1, read on the forward strand.
CAAGTTTAAAGTTATCCACAATAAATAACTTAAAATGATCAACCTTTTTTGTGCATTTTGAGTCCATTTCTAGGTACTATTATTGATTAAATTTGTTTATGTTCTTAGTTTAATCATAATTTGCATACATTTGAAAGGAATATTTTATGAACTAAGAAAAAATAATTTTATAAAAATTATGTTGTATCAGACCACAAAATTCAGGGAAGAAATAATTGTTTGAAAGTGTTTTTCTTTTTAGTGAAAATGTACATCCCTTAGAAAAAATGAAAAACTTTGCTGTATTATAAAGTTCCTATGAGATTAAATGATTTTGTCATTTGTTTATTCTTCATACTGTATGATATTCCTTTATTTATATGTATTATTTTAGCAGCTATTATTTGCATCTTCCATTAGAAAATATATAAAAACATTTATATCAATGAGTTCTCTTTTAATTAAAATCTAATCATGCATGATGTTTTTATTAGCTCCTTTTTCTTAGTTTTTTTTTTAAGACAATGTGCATTGTTTTAGGATATAAAGAAGAAATATGCTCCACTCCTTTATCTTTAGGATTTTCATTAATTGAATGATTTTATGGCAACAAATTAAAGGATTGATAGGAACAAAATATTTGTAAATAAATCATGTCGCCTACTCAAAATTTTGAGAATTGGCTTACTACCACAAGTTGTATTGTAAAGATCTTCCATGAACATATCTTTAAATGTACAAAATTATTTTCTTATGGAATGATTCCAGAAACAAAATTGTATTACCTCGGGATTAAATTTTTATGTATTTTTCTCTAGAAACACTAGAAATTTGAACACAGACATGTAATGGACACAGCCTTTTCTACATAATCTTTCTTAAAGTTTGACAAATTCATGTTATACAAATATATCTGATCTGTAAGTAGTATTTATTTCAATAAAATTAGTTTTTAATTTTAAATCAATATCTCTATTGATCATTTGTATTGAATTTTTGTGACTCTTATATCATTTCTTTTTTCCATGTTTATTATCCACTATACTTGTAATAAATTACTGTTAATATGTTAACATAGAATATCTTTATATGTTATATATCATTCACATTTTCCATACTTTTTATTTTAACACATAATTTATGAAGCTACATAGATCTGTCATTCATTTAAGTTTTCTGCTTTTGATATTATATTTGAAAGCCTTACTCATCCCAAAAGTAATATGAATTAACATCGATTTTCTTTTAGTATGTTTATGAATTATTTTATATGTAAATATTTATTTTATCTGAAATTACTTAGGGCATAGTATAAGAAAATAATTGAATTTCATTTTTGTCTCCAAATGGTTGTTAACTAGTTGCTCACACATTAGTTGTAAAATGGTACATTAGCTATGTACTAAACACCGTGAAAACTAAATTAAGTTTGCTCTAGAACAGTTTTGACAGTGTCTTGTCTGTTTATGTCTGCCTCTGATTCATATTATTATAATTATAGTAACTTTATAATATGTTTTAAATTTTTGTAGGCATAAGTTCATCATATAATTTTTTATGTTGATAATTTTCCTGGTCTATTCTGATATACTGATTTTTAAATGATATATAAGTATATTTTAAGTACTAATTAACATTATTCTGAGATGATTATTGTGAATAAGTTGATTTTATAACTTGAAGAGAATTGTCATTTTTCTTTTTCTTTTTTTTTTTTTTTTTGAAACAGAGTCTCACTCTGTTGCCCAGGCTAGAGTGCCGTGGCGTCAGCCTAGCTCACAGCAACCTCAGACTCCTGGGCTCAAGCGATCCTCCTGCCTCAGCCTCCCGAGTAGCTGGGACTACAGGCATACGCCACCATGCCCACCTAATTTTTTCTATATATTTTTAGCTGTCCAAATAACTTCTTTGTATTTTCGGTAGAGACAGGAACTTGCTCTTGCTCAAGCTGGTCTTGAACTCCTGAGCTCAAATGATCCACCGGCCTCAGCCTCCCAAAGTGCTAGGATTACAGGCGTGAGCCACCACGCCCAGCCGAATTGTCATTTTTCTATCCAAAAGAAATCTTAATTCATCATACCCAAGAACAAGAACAAAAGTAGAATAAAAATGTATCTGTAGGAATATGAAGTTAATATAAATTTTTGTTTTGTTTTGGTCTCAGGAATTTTCAGAATCATGCTTGGCCTTTTAAAAATGAATGACAAGATTTCCACCTGCTTATTCTTCCTACAAATTAAAATTATCATTTTGACCTCATCAAACTGATTCTGATTTTACGTTTTAGACATGCACTAAATACTTATATATACTTTTTATTTCAATGTATTCATAATTATGAAATGTGTGGATATAAGATATAAAATAAAATGAGATTTGACAGATAGATACAATCATGCAATCACCAAACTTATAAAACGAATATTTCCATATCCCCAGAAAGTGCCCTGAGCTAAAGCTTTTTACAGTCAACACCCCCCCATTCCCCAATCTCGCTCTTGAATTTCATAAATGAAAGAATCTATTCAGATACTGAGATACTGCTCCACCTTTAAAATTCAGCAAGATAGAAAAGAAATATCCCTGCACTTAGAAAAAGTCAATCATAATCTAATGCTCTCAAGACTTAATGTATAATCCTGAAACATCACTTAAATATTGATTTGTGGGATTTTTTTCTGTTCACTTAAATCTACCATGCTTATCTCAAAGTGTGCTTCTAAGTTACTGGGATATGAACATGTAACTTTTAGGAGAGATGGCAATCTGAAGCCAAGTGCTATACCTTCTCACTTAGAACTCTTCTGAATTAACCAACAAAATAAAATATCAGAACAAGAACATTAGAAACTTGACAATGTTGTGGAGTCCAGAGTGTTTTTCTTGTTCCAGGTAAGGATTTCTCAACCCAGACCTTACACTCTAAGAATCATCAAAACGAAATCCCCAGATCTCTACACATATGTACACACATGTGCACACACACACCCCAACCACTTTCTGCCTCAGAGTTGGCCAAACGGCCAGTGGCCAACACTCCAAACGGCCTAAATGCCCAAATACCCAGTCCTATGAAACCCATATAATTAGAACTTGTGTGTTTTCTAAGCTGCCCTCTTGCTTCCTTCCCACTACAAACTTACTTGCTGTGCTTTCTGGAACACGTGGTCTATCATAAGCAAAATCACTTCTTGTCTAAACCTCTACTCATATTTTAAACTTCTTCATTTGACAGAACCCTGCTCTTCCCTAAGAATATTCTCCTTTGCAACACTGTGACTGTTCAAGCTGTGACTATTTATTTCTAATGCTTTCGTAAACTATATGATCTATAGGCTGTTCGATGATTTCCTATTCTTCAGGTGCCTTGCAGATCATTTAACCTCTGTCCTCAAAAAATCACAGGTTTTATGTAACACATAAAATGAAGCTGTGCCACTTTGTGCCTTTAGGGAATGCTGTTGGCGTCCCGCCCAGATCTTCTTTACCTGATGTGTGTGCCCACATCTCAACTGCTATCAGTGTCGACTGCTAACTGCTGACAGTTCCCCTCTTCTCCAAAGCAATGCTCTTGGTCAAATGGGAGACCCCTTACCAAATAAGTTACATAAGTACACATTCTTATCACTCCATCTCAGAACCCATGGGCCAATGAATGGCTGACAAGGAGAGATAGATTGTGACCTCTTGTCTTAAGGTAAGATCAACTTTGTGGCACTATTTGTCCTCCAGTATACCCCATGGGCCTAGGCTAAAGGTATCCTCTAGCCTAGAACACATCCTGGTTTAGGTTTCTTCAGCTATCCTAACCTGCTTACCCCAACTCCCTTGTGCTGAGACCGTTTCTCAATAAATGGCTTTCCCAAGAATCCCCTTTTCAGGATCTGCCTATACATAGTAAACCAAACCACAACCACTTTGATGCATACATCTAAAGATTTCTAGGTAATTTTTGTCATTCCTTAAAGAATTCAATGAATCCAGTGACTTTCAATGTCCTCTGTCATAGTTCTTGGTGATTTTTAATATACATATAGATAACCATTTATTCAATAGTCTCACTTCTAGTGATTAATTTCTCCTTCCTTCCATGGACTATGCCCTCTGTTGCACAGTCTAGACTTCATCATTGCAAATATCAACACCCCCAAGATATCGATTTCAAACTTCCCATTCTCTGACCACATGACTAGTCTTTGCAGTCACTCTTTCTAGAATCATGATTCCAATAATTCTTTTTATTACAAGGATTATTCATTGTCATGGAAGCTTTCAGTCCAATGACTCTGCTAACTTTCACTGTCTTTTTTTCACTTTCTTTCATCTGCATATCTTCACTTTGTTCTGTCCAGTTTGATTCCATTGATTGTTTTTAACTACTCTCTTGCATAAACTCTAAGCTCCCTTGCCATTTTCTCCCATAGGCATTGATACCTGTGTATTTGGTTGAATAAGTTTTCTCCAAAAATTCTTGGCCACCCAGAATATAAGTATGTGACTTCATTTGGAAATAGTCCTGGCAATGTAATTAGTTAAAATGAGGCAATACCATGTTAGAGTGGGCCCTAATGCAGATATCCTTTTAAGAAGGGCATGGGAAAACACAGATATACACAGGGAGAATTCCTTGTGACAATAGAAGCAGAGATTGAAGTGATGAAGTGATAAGCCAAGGACTACCAAGGATGATTTAATGTCACCAGAAGCTAGAAAGAAGAAAGAAAATTTCCCAGAGCCTTCCCAGAGAGCATGGCCCTACCAAAAGCTTGATTTCAGACTTCTAGACTTGACAACTGTGGGAAAATGGAGTATATTTCTGATGTTTTAAGCCACTCAGTTTATGGTAATTTATTATGGCAGCTTTAGGAAACTAATACACCTAGGAAAGGACAGCAATAAAAAATAAATTAAAAATTTCAAAACATGCTCTATATAGGCACTAGAACTTACAGAAATATCAAATGGTCTTATATTTTTATGATCACATCTATAAATGAGTCTCAATGCTTCCTTACAAATTTATTGCATTTCAATCTCAAATTATTCTCCTATTATTCAAGATAAATCTGTCATTCCTTCTACTCTTTCCTTTAAACTCTAAATTCCCCAGACCACCTTAACCTTGCCTGATTAAATTTCTTCTTATTTTATCAAAAAAAGAGCAATCAGTAGGAAACTTCCAGATTCTCTCATTTACCAGATTTACCAATGTACTGCTATGTCTATATGCCATGACTTCCTTTCTGTTACTATGAAACAGTTAGGCATCCTCTGTTCTAAGATCAACTCCTGCTTTTGTGGATATACCAATCCCTTTTGAACCTTGTTCCATTAGTTGTAGTTCCCTATGTCTTCTACCCTTTAAAGGAAAATTCCTTTAGATAGATATCTGTACTACCATTTCATTACCTTCCATTTTATTCTCTCTTAAGTCTTTTACAATCAGAATTTTTCTGAAATTATTTGGGTAAATGTCAAAAGTTCTAGCCAGATTTTTAAATTCCCTTCTGAATCCTCATTTTTCTGGAATTCTTGGTATCACTTTACTTGATTTATCACCTCCTCTTTTTGAAATAATTTTTTCCCTACTTGGCAAAACACTCTTTTCTCCAGGTTTTTTCTGCATTATTCATGTTCACTTCTTAACAACATCCTTTGCTCATTCCTTTTAATCTTCTAAGCCTCTATCTGTTGGCGTACCTCAGGGCTCACTCTGAAAATCACTTTTTAAAATATATCTAATATTCCTCCATAGGTGATATGACACAAGCTTTAACTATTAATACATTATTTAAGAAATAATTCCCAATTTTATAACTCTACCTTTTCCAAAAATTCCAGAATCCTTATTTGTCTTACTTGGATGTCTAATAAGGATCTCAAAACAAGTTCAATAAAAAACTTAGATTCCTGCCTCTAAACCTATTTTTCTATTAGAACTCTTCAACTCTGTGAGTGGTCACAAACTCTTCCAGTAGTTTAGGCCAAAAAACAGGTGGTTTGCTTGATTATTTTCTTTCTCATAGACTGTGGAATTAGTCACTCGATACATGCTGGCCAATCTCTCAACAATTTCACGACTAACCCCCTGGGCCAACCCACCATCTTTTCTCACCTTTGGACAGAATTTCTTGTTTCTTTTCTTGCTGTAGCCAGCTTATTTTCATAGCAACAGGACTGATCCTTTAAAATGTAAGTCAGATAATGTCACAATTATGGTCAAAACCTTTCCATGACTTATTATTTCACATAGACTAAAAAAGCAGAAGTCTTCCCCATGATCTCCAAGGCCCTCCATGCTGAGCCTCTCCCAGCTTTCTGACCCCATCTTCCCTTTCTCTTGTCTTTCCCTTCTCTTGCACTTTGTTCTGGAGAACTGGACTCTTGGCTTTACCCAAAAAGAACAAGCACACTTTGTGCTCAAGACTTGCAACTGAAAGTCTCTCTTCCTTGAAACCTCTTCTTCCAGTGATGAGTGTTATAAAGAAGAAAGAAACTGTGTAAGAAGGATAAAGGGGAGCTGCGGTTATTTTTGACAGAGTGCTCAAGAAAGGATTCACTGGTTAGTTGATTTTTTAGACACATGCATTTTAGTGATAATAAGATCTATACAAATATCTTCACGTTTATACTATATTTATGTTGAAAACGTCATCACAGTGTTCAGACTAGCTTTTTCCATTTCCATATTTTAAACTCCTTTTTCCGAAAGTGAGAAACTTAACTCCCATCATTTGAATATAGTTACTTTTTTAAAAGTCAATCCCACAGTAATAAGCATTCTCTCATCTCTGTGTCCACCTGCCTGTCCCCTACCTCTGGAACACTTACACTGGTTCCAAACTCCCTGCCAGGCTATCTTCATACGTGGTCTCCTGGCTCATTCTGCCACCATTATCCCTCCTAAGAACATGCTTTCCTCACCTTGCTAGAGCTGCAGCATGGGCTAACATCAGCCCACCATGGTTCCTCATCCACTCTTCCTATGTGGATACTACGTTGCTTAGTTTCTCATAATGGCTTTAACCAAAAGTAGATTTTGAAAGCAATCATGCAGAGATGAGCATAGTACAACAAGTCTGTTAGGGCCAGAATTCTCCTCATTTAAAAAAAAAAGGAAATACAAAATTAAAAACAACATTATAGGGCTGGTGAAAGCAGTCTGAAACATGACGTAATAAAGAACCATTTACTCAAGTATCATGAAAAGGCTATGGATTGTAAAATATTAAAAGAGGTAGCTGAATACAATTTTATTATACCCCTGCATTGTGTTCCCCCAATCTGTCTTTTTAATGAACTCTGATAAATAAGCTAATATGTAAGACCACTGCAGTGAAATGAAACTAAGGAGAAATAAAACAAATAAAGAGAATGTTGATTGAGATAAAGCGAATGTAATGAGCCTGGAAATCTAATGCTAAAAATTCTAATTAATAGCTGAAACTCACAAAATTGAATCAATAATGAATTAGAAATAATTCCTTTTGAGAAAACATTCCCGCCCATGTCAATTCCTCTGGCAAAGTTGTAAATTTTATTCCTTTGTTTCTCCACCCGAACCCGCTACCTAACTCGCTACCACTGTGTGTTCATGTGTTCGTTTCACTCATGCCTAGCCAGTCTTAATGCTCAGCTGCCTGGCAATAATGAATGCCACAAGTCATGCAAACGTCACCCCATCATGGACAAGGAAAGAACTTCTGTAGAATTCTTATTTAGAAGCCAAGAGAAAAACAAAAAGTTCAACTGGATTTAGAAAAGAAAGGAGGTTGCTTTCGGCTCTATTAACAGTCACACAAAAGGTTTTTTGTTTGTTTTTTTCTTTCTTTCTTTCTTTTTTCCTCTGAGAGAAAAAAAGTAAAAAACGCATGATAAGAGATAAAAGATGGAAGTCAAGAGAGAGAAAACAAAAGATATAGTAAGTCTTGGTTCCAGCTCCCAAGTTCCTGGCTTCTCAGATCGGCTGAGCTACCCCTGAGCCTGACACACAAGCCAGTGCAAGCCGTCCTCTGCCTACGCCACGCCTCTCCCCATTTCTCTCCAGCATTCTTTCTTGCTGTTAGAGCTCACTTCTAACAAGGGAGGCTGCAAGTGGAAAATACTCTCTTAGCCTCAGTTCTGTGAGGGCATAGACACAATCCTGGCTTTTGACCCGTGAGAAGTCTGCAGATAAAAGAAATCTGTGAAGATAATTCTTCCTGTTCTTCAGAATTGCACATTAAGAATGACTGGATGCTGGTGACAGTGATGAAGAGATAAAGAGAATCCTGGAGGTGCTGACTCTGAGCCTTGATATAATGGAACGCCTGGATACCTTCTAGACCTACTAATCTCAAAATTGTTTCATACAAGAAAATGAAACTTCTATTGTTTAAGCACTTTTGAGTAGATGTCCTATTACATACAGCCAGTTGAGTACCAAATTATATGCCCATCTATAATCTTAGGCTAAAAACATAATCCTACCAAGAGCTTAACTCTGAAAATCCTAAAAGGAAAAGCATGTTGTCTACAATGAAGGTATCTGAAGGTATCATCAGGTGGCTTGGAAAGGACAAGAAGAGTTGGAGGCAGACTGCAGTGTCAGAATTTAAGGTAGTAGATAAGGCAATTTTTTAAAAATGAGGTGGGGGCTTAGCAAAAGGGTACATGGGCAGGGCCTGCTTCGTGATTTGTGGATCTCCATAAATTGTGTGCCCATGTTCAGAATAGGTGCTCCTTATTAATAAACAGGGGAATGGTTTGTTAAAGGTACTAAAATATGCACTTTTTTTCTTTCTCCTATGGTTCCTCTTTCAAATTTCCATAACGCCTTTTATTTCTTTTTCTAATATGCATGCATATTGCCACTGATGTTATATGACATAATATCAGTTTTAAGTGTATATTTTGAGCATATAATTTGTGTAGAATCACAAAAAATGCACAATTTATATTTTAGTTTGTCCTTGAGGGCGCCTTCAGTATGCCTGAAGAGATAAATACAAGCCAGACTCAAGAAGGTTTGAACAAGAAAGAAAGGTCCTTCTAGGCCTGGAGCCAGCCCAAGGGAGTACTCGCTAAGGCAGCAGGGATACTGACAGGGCACGTACAGATTCTCACAGTCTCCGGACAGCCCCACCCTTGATGAAGAGCCTGCACCTGGTCTGAGAGCTGAAAGATTCCACCTTCTACAAGTCTCTGGGTGGATACTTTGCATGCTAGCTGGACCTGTGTTCTGGGAAAGTCCAGCTAGTCGTTTTCCTTTCCCACAGGTACCCTTTCCCAACCCATAGCAGAGGCAACCCATAAGGGTCTTTTAACCTCTGCTCCAAAACATGATATATACCTGATTTGAGGTTGGGCTAGAAGCTAGGCAGGTGTCCTCAAACTACGGCCCGTGGGCCGCATGCGGCCCACTGAGGACATTTATCCAGCCTGCTGGGTGTTTTTGCCACTGCTGCCTGTTCTGCTTAGCAGCCAACTGGTCCCAGGCCCACAGTGCGCATGTGTGGAATGTGCGCCGCACTCTCCAATGGCCCTCCAACGGTCTGAGGGACAGTGAACTGGCTCCCTGTTTAAAAAGTTTGAGGACCTCTGAGCTAGAGGCTCACCTCTGCCAGAACACAGTCTCAGGCTGCATGTCTACCTGAAAAGCCAGGTGCTGCTTGCCCAGATGGGAATGACTATTGTTATGCTCCATCAGAACATTTCATGCACCTGTGCACAACCTCCACCTCACCTTCTTCCTGAGTACCTAGGCCCCTGCTGGGCAGAGAGTCATGGCAGAATATGGGCCTTCTGATGCCATTGAGACCTAGGTCACCACTCTAGGTGCCTTCCTCCTAGGAAGGAGGAAGCTAGATTAGGCCCACAGGGTCAAGGGATATGGCAATGGGGCATGGAGGACATACCCCAAGGAGAAGTGACAGGGAGAAGACACCTACATGAGTCAAGGTTCCAAGTTCCTAGCACCTGCCCCATTGTCCCATCAGACTTCAAATACAAAACACAAGATTAAAGATCAAATTATTAAGAATTTTAATATCGTGATAGCAAAGCATTAAAGCAAGCATGTGAGTGTGGAGTCATGTGTGACTACAGAGGTTTCCTGTCCACTAAGCCATATGGAAAAGACCTGCAGACAGCCTCTAGTTGCTGAGAATGGTCTCCAAACAGCATTTAGGAGGGATATGGGAACCTCAATTCTACAACCACATGTAAATCAATTCTGCCAACAACCAGGGAGGTTGGAAGAAGACCTTGCATCCCAAGTAAGACCTGCATTCCCAACCAACACACCTTAATTTCAGCGCTAGCATGACACCCTGAACACAGAATGTAGCCATGCTTAAACTTCTGACAGAAGTTGTAAGATAATAGAAAATGTAAGATAATAAATGTGTGCTATTTTAACATAAGTCTTTAGTAATTTGCTATACAGCGATAGAAAACTAATACATATCCTACCCCTTCAGTCAACTTAGGGGAATCTACAAATCCTACACGTGATTGGGAACATACTGTATAGTAGTCCTTTTTATGTAGTAATCTCAATAATTTTTGGGATTGTAACAGACTAGTCAACCCTCCTCCCATAGATATGGAAGGGAAATATCGAGAGTGGAGAATGTGTAACAGAAGAAATGGCCTGAAAAAAAAAGGCAAAAGTTGAGTCTGCCTACCCATGAGCATGGTATGGATTTCCATCTGTTTACATCCTCTGCTATTTCCTTCCTCAGTGTTTCATAGTTCTCCCTGTAGAGATCTTTTACCTCCTTGCTTAAGTATATTCCTAGGTACTTTAATTTCTTTTTTGCTATTGTGAAGGGTATTGAGTCTTTGATTTGGTTTTCAATTTGATTGTTGTTGGCATATATGAATGCCTTGGATTTCTGTGTATTGATTTTGTATCCTGAGACTTTACTAAATTCATTTATCAATTCCAGGAGTTTCTTGGTTGAATCTTTGGGGTTTTCTAAATATAATATCATATCATCAGCAAACAGTGAAAGTTCAATCTCTTCTGCCCCAATTCGGATACCTTTAATTCCTCTTTCATGTCTGATTGCTATAGCCAGGACTTCCAGCACTATGTTGAATAAAAGTGGAGATAGTGAGCAGCCTTGCCTGGTTCCAGTTCTAAGTGGGAATGCTTTCAATTTTTCCCCATTGAGTATGATGCTGGCTGTGGGTATGTCGTATATGGCTTGTATCATTTTTTGGTATGTCCCCTCTATGCCTATTTTATTAAGTGTTCTTATCATGAAAGGGTGTTGAATTTTGTCCAAAGCTTTTTCTGCATCTATTGAAAGAATCATGTGGTCTTTGTTTTTGCTTCCATTTATGTGGTGAATTACATTTATAGATTTACGTATGTTGCTCTTACTGACCCGCCCTGTGCAGTCTTATTCATCAGACGTGGTTCCAGCTTAGAGTCCCCGACTTAGTGAACAGCTCTGTAGGGCTGGCCCCGCTCGTTACCAGAGGCAAGACTTCTAACTGCCTCCCCTATCAGCTCAGTTCAGTTTCCTCCTATCTTGGAGCCGTCCCAGCACAGGGCTCCGGGGAGTTTCCACTAATGACGGCACTCTCCAGCACCCTCTTTTCCTGCTGAGATTTTGCACCAATTTCAGACAGGACCTTGGCTGGGTGGATGTGGAGGTCAATGGGGAAGCAAGGAGTTCTCCTGTGAGTCTGATCCCACTTTACCCCCTGGCCCAGTGGGCCAGCGCCCTCCCATGCACCCTATTGTTTGTTTTGCGCTCTCCAGAGAACATGATCTTATCTCCCGATCACCGTGTTTTTTCCTCTTTTGAGAGCCCCGCACTGAACCTCTGTGGATTCTCGATGCTGTCCTTGTGGGGGGAGATCCACTCACATGTAGGAGACCAAGATCTATGTGTCCTTTTCTGGGAGCAGGAATCCCAGGGGTTACCTTTACTCCGCCATTTTTTCTCCCCACCTATTTATTTTTCAAGTCTATCATTTTTTTTTTTAATTTACATGTGAAGAAGCTCAGGAAATTTCACCTAAAAATATTACTGCTTTGTATAAATAATATTTTGAACTAAAGTCCATTCAAGATCAAAGAGCATTGAAAGAGGCTTTCCCTCTATCTGCATAAACCATTCTGATCAATCAAAAGATCAAAGGAGCAATTGACTTCTTTTCTTCTCCCTGTTATCTCAATGTATTGCATGAAGTAGGATCAAGAATTTAACCAGACCCAGGCCCAAATCATTTAAATATAATTCCTGTCCCTCATGTTAATTTAATTTGCAAAGAGCATCATTTATAAGTCAATCTGTTTCCCCCATAGATTCATCCTCCCTAGCACCATCTGTTCCCCCTAAACAGAATTATCTATACTCCTCATCTCCCCCTCCACTCCAAAAGGACACATATAAGAATATCTGGACTTCATTGGGATGTAATCACTCTGTGATTCTCCCCATGCACATGGTAAATAAACCTTTCCCTTATTAATCTGCCTTGTGAGTGGATCTTTCAGGGAACTTTTGGGGTAAAGGGCAAGTTTCTCCTAACACTTACACATGTCTGAATATTAATTATTTTGAATACCCTATTTTTATCATTTAAGGGATTCCTTTTATAAATTGTCTATTTATATCATTTACCTATTTTGCTCTTAACTCTTTGTCCTCTTCTTGTTGATTTGCAGAAGTCTTTATATCTTCTACATATTAATCATGTTTCAGTTTTAGACATTATGAATATCTTCCTAAATGTGTTATCTTTCTATAAACTTCATGATATGCTTCATTAACCAGAAATCCTTAATTTTATTATAATCTCTTTCATTAATTTTTTGCACATTATATATTGCTTTTGAAATGTTGTTCAAGAATTCTTACCCATGCTAATTCATCAAGATATTCTATATTTTATACATGCCCAGACTTCCCTATGCCAAATGTCAGTCCAAGTAAGTAGCCTTGCCATCAGGAAGGACTTATTATACATTTTAGCATTGTAGCAATGACAGCTGCTCACATACTTTTTTAACCACTTTGTGCTTAAAAGCATAAACATTTTAGAAGTACTGAGTAAAAATGAAAATTTTAAATGATAGTTTACATTGCTATTGAAATATAACAACAATATTTGCATTAAACATAGATCTTTTCATCAGGCTCCAAGATATTTTACTGAAAAACTATAAGAAAAAAAACTCAAGCCTTGAAAGATTATGAAATTGTACAGGATTTTAATCTGCTAAAATGTATATTGGGAACCAGCATATAGGGGTACAAACCTATTTTTGTACACATCATATATAAAGCTTTTGGATTGTTTGAGGTGGAAGCATTTATCCTCTCTCTCTACCTGCCACCCAAGTATAGGATGTTATCCACCACTATAATTCTTCTGGACAAGAGAATGTGCAATCAATGGTTGTACCCATGGTTATGAAAAAACTAGGGCAACTTTTGTGACCAGTTCATATTTATTAGTACTTGTTAAATATGTAACTAAGTGTAATATTGAAGCTATCATAGATAGTATGATAAAACCAAAAAGTTATTTTATATCAAAGAAGAAATACTTTTATAGGCATGACTTACTATTTGATTTTCTATGTGTCAGTAGTGGGCTTTTTTTTAACATGTCCCTGGACTCTTCCAATAGATTCCTGAGCAATTTCTGGGTGCAATTTTCATTCTTCTGAGTTGGATTTTTACTCTTTCAATTTTCCTAAAATTTGCTCTTTTAAGTGAATGACCATCTAGCAGAGCATTAATAACAAAGAATTTCACGTCATCCTCTTCATTGACTTGCAAATGCAATCATTCATTTCTATTTTGAAAGAAGAGGAATAGAGTGCATTGAGTTACAGACTGCAATTCTCATCAGGCAGTTGTGTGAAGAGCTAGTTGTCTTTCTAATTCATATCTTGAGACAGACTCCTACTGAAAAGTATCATATTTGGTATGTGACGTTAATACTAATCTTCAACCAGAAAAAAAGAATCTGTCTTTCTTGCTGAGGTGTTAAGTATTAGCAATAGAATTTAAATCAATTAAAAAGTGGATAGCAAAAAAGGGAGAAAATCTGAATCCAGTAGTCAAAGTATGAATAGTCCAATAACTTAAAACAGAAATATACATGAATTCAAGTCAATGGAGAAATAAAATAGACTAGATGCATGTTTTGAAGAAAGATTTAGACATATTAACTATGCCTTCTATTTTCCATTGAGGACTGCTTTTTTAGACAGTGCATGTCAAAGGCTGTGCATATATGTGTCTGTGTGTTAGTGTGTCTGTCCTGATTTGGGGGCATATATTTCAACTTGTTTGATCATAACACATCATACAAGTGTAATGAATAGAATGGTAAATGATTATAGTCAAAATTATAGGTAACAGCCAAAATATAAAAAGACAGAAAGAAATTTGAAGAATTGTACCAAAGCATCCGAATTGATTGTAAAAACCAATTGAAACCCTTTTCATCGTGTAACAAAACATCAGAAAGAAGATGAGATAAAAGGATTAAAAGTAAGATATCCAAGGGATGCCTGGAAAAGTGATTTCACTACTGTTTGTTGTCTTGGATTATTTTTAGATAAAATCTAATGCTTCTCATCTATTGGTTAAGGGCATAACTATCCCTTATAAAATATGTACAGCTGGAGAAAACTTTGAAACAGTACCATTTCAAAGGTCTCTTCAACTTTGGAGGCTTTGAGAAAAAGAGAAAGTGTAATTGTAGAATGAAGAAACAAAAACCCCAAATCTGTAACAATACAAATTTACCTAAGAGTTTTCTTTCCTTCATAGACATTAGTGAGAAATTTCTTGGTCTCAAAATCAATTTAAATGTAAAATAATAAAGGATGATTTAAAAAATCAAGACATTTATGATTTTAATTTGTTTTATGAACTTCAATTGCCATTTGTTCAGTTTGTCCTCTCCAAAGTCTCTCAAATGTATTTTAATTTATAAGAAGCAAAAATGGGATTTGGTTGAAATTTTTAGCCCAAAGATATTTAAATTTCTGATTTCCACTCATCTTTAGGAAATTCAACTGAAAAACACAGGAAAACATTAATTCCAGAATTATCTTTTGTATATAACAGCCCTATGGCTGAAATTTTGCTGTGAAAAAGTTTCATCTCATAATGTATGCTGGTATTTTATTTTTATTTTTTTATTTTTGCCATTTCTGAATCATTAAGTGTTAAAATTATGGTCTATTTAGATGCAACACTTTAGGAAATAATAACATCAATTTTAGTATTTCAAATAGTAATTTAATTAAAAAGTACTAACAAGGTTGAAATTTCTGAAATAGGCATCCAATGTTCCTGATGCTTATATGCTTTCTTGAAAGGTTAGAAACATTTGGAAGTTCCAGTAGTTGTTCAAGACACAAAGATATCATAAATCTTTCCTAAAGTTTTGTCTGATAGTCTGAAAAAATAAAAAAGTATATACTCTCAGACTACAGTACTTACACTCCAGAGGAAATTTATATTCTGGTGAGAGGTGAGCTAATTTCTTAGCTCAGCATTTCTCAATGCATTTTGCTGTGCTAAAAGTAGAGAAAATGTTAACAAATAAAGAATGAAAAATACTGTGTTATGTAAAGGTGCAGATCAGTGAGATAGAAATAGAAATGATGCCTGTCCTATAAGGAGTCTGGCTTCCAGATTTGCAGACTGAGATAAGGTTACAAATTTCCAAGATCTCTTTGTAACACTTGTAAGTGTTGGGGAGTATGTGGCCTCAGTGGAAATGGCTCACATTAGGCAAATTCACAGGAGACTGACATACTGACCAAATGACAAATCATTAATGTATAAACAAAAATGTAACTCTCAAGGAGAGTGTAACATTAATTTCTCTTATTTAGGACAAATACTCCATGGAGAAAAATCCTCCTGAAAAGCACAAAGAACTACAGTTGACTGATAGTATTTGCTACCAGAGGGGTTTTTATCTATTGGGCAGGGCTTCCCTAAGGACAATAGACAATAGATGATACAATAAACATCCTTACTCTTAAAGTTTTACTTTTCTAAAAATACTCTAACTATTCTCACTCTTCTCAGTCTTCTTTCAAACAGGATAGAGAAGCCAAATTAGATTAATTAAAATCTTACATCAAATCTTAATGTATTGGGGAATAGAGTGGCTGATTAAAGTAGCACGGAAATAGTTGAAATGGGTTGGAGGTCCACTTTTCCTCCACCTTGAAGAAGCTCTCTCATCCTACCTCCATGCCATTTAGTTCTTACAGAAATCTAGAACTTTTGTCAACCATGATTGAAAACTGCTGCACTAAAGAGAAGGTGTATCCTCTAGTGGTCAGTGATAGAATCTTATTTGCCCAGTGTTTAAAGCTAATAAAATGTAACCAAAATGTTAAAAAAAATCATTTATCGGGTGTCAGGCAGGTGGGGGGAGGGGAGGGGCCTATACATACATAATGAATGCGATGTGCACTAACTGGGGGATGGACACGCTTGAAGCTCTGACTTGAGGGGGAAGGGGAGACAAGGGCAATGTATGTAACTTTAATGTTTGTGCCCCCATAATATGCTGAAATACAAAAAATAAAATTAACAAAAAAAGCTAATATTTCTTTGTTCACAAAATATGGCAGTATAATATATTATATTCCTATATCAGTTTAGAGGAGCTAGTTTACACTTTGGAAAAAACAATTCTCAAATCTCGGTGACATAAAATCATAAGTTCTTATTTTTCACCCATGTTCTTTACAATTGCCCTGCATTGTTTTTGGCCTTGCTCAGCACTCAATCACTTTCTGGACATTGCTGGAAACATTAAGAAGAGAAAAATGGGTATACAGAAGCACCCACAATTGACACAACTTAATTCTGCTCACATTCTATTGACCAAAGTCACAAGGCTGACATTTTACCTCAAGGGTGCAAGCTCCTGTAATACTGATCCAGAAAATGATAGTAATATGGTCTCACATACTACTTAATACTAAAATTTACCACAAAATTGTGAGGTGGTCAAGGCAACTATATTACTATAATTTTTCAATGTAGTGTAGGACAAATACTGTGGTATGCATTGTGTTTATTCTTACATCTCTGGTAAGGGTAGGTGAGGGAGTGGTTTCTGGTCATTTTGGAACATTTTCCAGCAGTGGAGTTTTGTCTACCATTTAATATTGATCCATCAAGGTGGGAATAGAATAGACATAGGCCCAACAGTGTTAAAAAGAAGACATGGTAACACTTCCTGTATATTTGTTTTCTTATTTGCCTTAAATATCAAGTATGTTTATTTTCTTAATGGTCCTGAGAAATTAACTGTACAATTCAACCAGAGGATCACCTCAGGAATGATTGAAAACCTTATACTTCACAGAGACCTGCTCAAGTTGGCAAGTATAGAGTTCAAATATCTAATGTTGGCCAGGCACTATGGCTCATACCTGTAATCCCAGCACTTTGGGATTAAAGCAGTAAAAGCAGGAGGATCCCTTGAAGCCAGGAGTTTGAGACCAGCCTGAGCAACATATTGAGACCTCCATCTCTACAAAAATTTTTTTAAAAATTATCCAGACATGGTGGCACTTGCCTGTAGTACTAGTGTAACAGAGGGAATGGCCAGAAAAAAAAGGAAAAAAAAAACAGTACAAATTTTATGTCTTTTTAAAACTTTCCCATTATTTTTAGAAATTGTAGCCTGGCCTGCATCTCTGAGGCAAGTTAAGGCTTTTGTTAAAACTCCCAGGTGGTGCCAGCCCCCCAGGGGGCAGCTGGTGTAGTTTAAAGGCTTTGTCTTTGGCAGAGATGGGATGATTAGAATAGTTAACCATAGTGATTGCCTGAAGCTGAGAAACCTCCCTTTAAAAGCTCAGTATTCCTGTCTATATTTAGGAAATTTAGGATTTTGAGATAAGAAGGTCTACCATATTTCCTCCTTTGTTGGCAAAGTAAACTCTCTTTCCTTCCTCCCCAAACCACTTGTCCTCATTCTTCTGATTTGGCCTCCTGGACAGGTGGCTGAGTTTGCGATAACACTAGTGACTCAGGAGGCTGAGGCAGGATGATCACTGAAGCCCAGGAGTTTGAGGTTGCAGTGAGCTATGATGATGCCACGGCACTCTAGCCTGGGCTAAAGAGCAAGACCTTGTCTACAAAACAATAAAAAAAAAATTTAGAAAATTAAAAACACTCCACAAACCACAAATCATAAATGTCTGATGTTAGAAATGGTGTATTCTGTACTTACATCATCAGTTATCTTTAGGAATAAGAATTAGCTACTAGAACTAAAGAATACCATGTGAACTTGCCAATGTTCTTATGTTCATATACAGCTAAGTTCCAAAAATTGTATAAAGAGATTGAATTGCATTTTTTGCTATATAATGTGATGGTAAAATAAACAAATATATATATATACATATGTATCATGTATGTATATATGGATAAAGAAAATCTTTTGTCTGTAAATACTGTTAGGTTTTTTTTAAAGTAATTTCAACTGTATTATTATTTTCAAAATCTGACCCAGAGAAGCACATCACATATCCCTTTATGAGCTGTGGAATGCCAAGAGGACAAGGCAAGAGAGTATGTTCCAGTGGGCCTAACACAATAATGAAGACATGTCAAGCTCTGGGTCATGGTTAACTAGTTGAAATAATGTAAAAGATATTTTCTGATCACAGTGTAATTAAACTAGATATCAATGGTAGAACAGAAAGATAGCTAGAAAATTCCCAAAGACTTGGAAATTTAATTTAGAGGTGTTGTCCCATTTCTTTGGCTCCTGGCTTGAAGGAATTACAGGCCGGCAGTGCATCAGAGAGATGACAGATACTAGTATCTCCACACAAGCAGCTTTTATGGCAGGTTTTTCAGCATAGAATAGAAAGCAAAAGTACATTTCCTGAGGGGAAACCGGTCTATCTCTGGGAGCGGAGAAGATGCTGGGCTCTTACCACACTTCTACATTTATGTCTGTACCTTATGATATGCTAAATGGTGGGTAGGATATTCATTACTATCCTGGGAAAAGGGTGGAGAGTTCTTAGAACTAAGGGCCCTTCCCATTTTTATACGTATAAGGTAACTTCCAAGGTTTGCCATGACAATTCTAAACTGCCATGGCGCTGATGGGCAGGATTTTTACCATGTTAATGTATGTTAATGAGGAAAGGGTCACCTTTGGACATGAGCTCCTAGGTTCCATGCAGGCTCCTGGCAGGGAAATGTCCCTAACCACAATGTTCCTGCCATTGAGGGTTAGGTTCTAAATGCTCATTGGTCTCCTCCTTTTTGCCCCCCTCCTTTCTTCCTGTGGTTAGCGCTGCCCACCTACACCTGCCCCTAACAATCTGTGTCCATATATACCTTACAATCTCTATTCCCTGCCTTGAATGAAGTTATGACATGTGTTTTATCTGTATAGGTACACAATAACAAATTCTATTTTAATTTGGAAAGTATTGCTTTGAAAACTCAAAACTCTTCTAATAAAGATGCTAGACAACATTGTGTGTTTTCTTTCATTCTTTGTTTCTTTTTCATTCTTGCCTAGATTTCATTTAATGTAAATTTTGCCATGACATCTTATTTTTTTTGTTTAAAGTCAATCTTTCAACATTTACTTCAGTTTAGATTTACTAAATGCTAAACATTAGGCTTGAAAATGATGAATAGAACAGAATCCATTTTTTGAGAAACTTCTAATTAAGATTAGAAGGAAGATATATATGCAAAATGTTTCAATACTGTATAATGTAATTATGTATAGTATTGTTAAGTTTTTAATAGCTATTTCTGTATCTACATAGATATCCTAAAAGTGAACACAATGTTTCTGGTGCAGAGCAGATTATTATTTATTTACAGAAAATAACGTGTGCTGGCTTCCCTTTGTTCAAATTTCTACCCCTGAACAACAAAAATGGGAATTAGATGTCATTCTATGCCTAAAGAGGTCTATGGTAGGCAATAAATTCTAAAAATGTGGAGTTCTACATTTATTTAAGAGAAAGAAGCAACTGTGCCTTTTTCAATTCTTATAGTATATCCTTGGAAATGTAATGGAAAGGAGTCTAAGTTTTCCCTTTAACTGTTTGGAATGCAAATAAATGCCTCTAGGGGAAAGGTGAGACCATTTTTTTCCAGCTAAAATACCAGGGGATGCCTCCATGGTCTTAGGATCTGATGTATCTTTTATATGTAAACACCATAGCTTATGAAAGACAATCTCTCTGGATTTCTCACTAATTCTTCATTTGTAAATTAAGTAGTTAAATCTTGTCTTTTAAGCCTCAGTCCCAAGTTCCAGTGACATTTGCTCACAAAGTCTCAGTGGTGCAGAAATATTAAAATATTTTATTTAAAACTCCATGGGTATATTAAAAGTGCTAGGAAATCATGTTGGAGGGATGTGTAGAGCAACTTAGATAGATTCAGGTGGTTGTCCAAAAGAAATGCTGCTTATGCCATCTTAAATAACAATTCTTAATAAAAATAAAAACAAGTTCAGTGTGGTTATGTTCCTCTCCAAGTTCACTTAACTATTAAGTATTCTTTCCACTCTTCAGAGAACAAAAAGTGACTAAGAAGAGGGATAGTGAAAGCATTTGGGCCAATAGAAAAACACTTACAAAGATTTATATATAGTATGAGTAAACTTAAAATAACTCAAATTAGCTAGAACTTAAAATATGACTATACAAGTAGAAAAAAATGAAGCTGAGATCTAGGAAATGTTCAAATTATTAAATTGATAAAATTCCAAGTTGAGGTATTAGGAAATATTCCAATAGGTCTCCATTGGTTGTTCTCACAAAAATTCTTTAAATCTATGAAATAACACTCTTGTAAAATGTTCTTTCATAGACACAAATAAAATTTTGTTTGATTTTAAGATATTTTTCATCCTAAGATTAAGAAACCTTCAATGAACCGACAATATGGACAGACATTTAAGATGTTAAGCAACACCATATGATGAGGGTTGTGACGATAGAGTAAAAGACAAGAAAATAAGTTAAAATAATTCTCTTAAAACTTTAAGAAAATATGAAAAGAGAGCAAGGAACAAAAGAAAAGTATAACTTGATCAGGTCCCATTTGTTTATTTTTGTTGCTGTGGTGAGTGCTTTGAGGGCCTTCTTCATAAATTCTTTATATAGGCCAATGTCTAAAAAAGTCCTCCCAACATTTTCTTCCAGAATTCTTAAAGTTTCATGCCTTAGGTTTAAGTCTGTTATCCAACGTGAGTTAATTTTTGTGAGAAGTGAGAGGTGGGGATCCCATTTCAATCCTCTGCATGTGGATATCCAGTTTTACCAGCACCACTTACTGAATAGATATTCTTTCCCCAATGTATACTTTTGTCTGCTTTGTCAAAGATTAGATGACAATATGAGGATGGTTTTATAACTGGGATCGCCATCCTATTCCAAAGGTTTATATCTCTGTGCCAATGCCATGCTGTTTTGGTTACTATAGCCATGTAGTAAAGCTTGAAGTCTGGCAGACTGATACCTCCCAATCTGTTCTTTTGACTATACAAGGTTTTCTTTGGTTCCAGATGAAGTGTAGAATTATGGTTATTTTTAATTTGTAAAGAATAATGGTGGAATTTTGATAGGGATTGCATTAATTCTATACATCACTTTAGGTAGAATGGACATTTTGACAATACTGATTCTACCAATCTATAAGCAAGGTAGGTATTTCCATCTGTGTACATCTTCTACATTTTCTTTTCTCAGTGTTTCATAGTTCTCTCTATAAATATCTCTCACCTCCTTCATTAAATATATTCTTAAATATTTAATTTTCTTTGATGATGTTGTGAAAGGTGTTGTATCTTTGATTTGATTTTCAGCTCGACTGTTATTGATGTATATGAATACCACTGATTTGTGTGCATTAACTTTTTATCCTGATACTTTAATGAATTTGTTTATCAATTCCAGGAGTCTCTTGGTTGAATCATTGATATTTTTTTAGATATAATAGCATATCATCAGAAAAGAGTGAGAGTTTGACCTCTTCTGCCCCCATTCTGATGCCCTTAATTCTGCTCTCTTGTCTGATTGCTCTGGCAAAGACTTCCAAGGAAACTATCATTAGAGCAAATAGATAATCTACAGAATGTGATAAAATATTTGCTTTCTACACATCCAATAAAGGGCTGATAACAAGAATATATCTAGAACTTAAGAAAATCAATAAGAAAAAATCAAACAACCCCATCAATAAATGGGCAAAAGACATGAACAGAAACTTTTCAAAAGAAGACAGACTAATGGCCAGCAAACAAATAAAAAAGTGCTCAATGTCTCTAATCCTTAGGTAAATGCACATCAAACCCACAATGAGATATCCCCTAACTCCAGTGAGATTGACCTATATCAAAAAGTCCCAAAACAACAGATGCTGGCATGAATGTTGAAAGATTGGAACACTGTTACAATGCTGGTGGGACTGCAAATTAGTACAACTCCTGTGAAAATTAAAGAACTAAAAACAGAAATATCATTTGATCCAGCAATCTTACTACTAGGCATCTATGCAAAGGAAAAAAAAGACATTCTATAATAAAGACATCTGCACTTAAATGTTTATAGCAGCACAATTAACAATTGCAAAGATGTGAAAACAACCCAAGTGCCCATCAATACATGAGTGGATTAATACAATGTGGTATATGTATACCATGGAATACTACTCAACTACAAAAAAAAAATGGTGATCTAGCACATCTTATATTATTCTGGATAGAACTTGAGCCCATCCTTTGAAGTGAGGTATCACAAGGATGAAAAAACATGCACTGTATGTACTCACTATCAAACTGGTACTAATTGATCAACAATAAGGTGCTCACATGGTAATAATACTCATTGAGTGCTGGTCAGGTGGGGGAGTGGAGGATGTGGGGGAGTAAACCCACAACTAATGGAAATGGGGCACACTGTATGGGGGAAGGATATGCTTGTAGTGCTGGCTTGGGCAAGGCAAAGGCATTTCATGTAACCAAAATGTTTGTACTCCCATAATACCCTGAATTAAAAAAATAAAATAAAAAAATGATAAAGTAATCACTGAGAATAAAAAAAAGAAAAATATAATGGAAATGAAAGAAATGTGGTAAATTATTAAATGTGGATCTAAGGAAGAGAAGAAAATCTACAATGAATGTGAGAATTCTGGCTCAATAAGTGGAAGAATGATGACCTTAGTGATTAGAATAGGAGATTTTATAGAGAAGAAATTTTGAGGAAAAGGCAGTAAGGTAATTTTGGATAGGGTGCACAGTAAAGTCACAGAATCAGATGATTGGAAGAACTCACAACACCCCACAGAGCATGCTCCTGGAAGGCTTTTTACATAGGTTAAAATAGAGTATAACTGGAGAAATAATGTGTGTGGAAAAGTCAAGGTGTAATTCGCTATGAGGCACTTCTCCCCAGGGTCCTAATTAAACAGGACATGTTTCATGTTTAGTCTAAGCTAAAGATGAAACACTTAGGGGTGTGCAAGACATCTCGGTTTCAGGAAAGCTCCAGCAAAAGATTCCAGTGAAGACTTTTATGCCCCATTTGGTAGTTTAGCCAAACCAGGCACTTTAACCAGTAAGATCAGGTATAAATTATGAATAAACAAGCTATATCTGTATACCTCCAGGGGCATTTCAAATTTGAAACAGCATATGATAAGTAATTAGTTAGTGTACACACTCTATTTCAGTCAAGGGTCTGTAGTGGACTTTCTAACATTCCTGGAGATAAACATAGAGCTCTACCAGTTCACCTCTAATATAACTCTATCTTATAGGATTTAAAATTTGACATCTGAAAACACACCCAGATGAAGATAGCCTATAAGAATTTACATATATGAGACTGAAGCTTAAGAAAAAGATAAGATGTAGCATTAAAACTGAGTAATTCAGGTGCAGAGAATAGAAAAACATACCATACTGATTGACTGGAAGAATCAACAATATTAAAATGTCCACACTGTCCAAAGTGACTTACAGATTCAACACAATTCACATCAAAATTCCAACATTATTCCTCATGGATCTAGAAAAAAATTAATCCTCAATTTCAGGTGTGACCCCAAAAAGTCCTGAATAGCCAAAGCATTCCTAGCAAAAAGAACAAATCTGGAGGCACCACATTACCTGAATTCAAATTATGCTACAAGGCATATTGCTACAAGCATAATTATGCTATAAGGCATACCAAATTGCATGGTATTGGTATAAAAGTAGACACATAGATCAATGGAACAGAATAGAGAACTCAGAAACAAAATCAGATACATACAACCAACAGATTTTCAACAAAGCAGAGAAAAATTGGGAAATGATACCTTATTCAATAAATTGTGCTGGGGAAATGACGTCCTAGTCAACAAATGGTGTAGGAAAACTGTATAGCCACATGCAGAAGAATAAAAATAGATCCCTATCTCTCACCGTACACAAAAATTAACTCATGATAGAATCAATACTTAAACTGAAGACCTGAAACCATAAGATTTCTAAAAGAAAATGTAAGAAAAACTCTTCTAAACATTGGGTTGAGCAAAGAATTTGTGAGCAAAATCCCAAAAGCAAATACAGCAGCAAGAAGAATTCATAAATGGTGCTAAATTAATCTTAAGTGTTTCTGCACAGCAAAGGAAAAATAAAGTAGACAACCTACAGAGAGCAAAGAAAATATTTGCAAACTATACATTAAACAAAGGCCTACTATCCAGAACCTACAAAGAACTCAAAGAAATCAGCATAGAAAAATAAATAACCCCATCAACAAGTGAGCAAAAGACATTAATAAACTCATCTCAAAAGAAGATAGACAAATGGCCAATAAACATATTTTAAAATGCTCAACATCACTAATTATCAGAGAAATGCAAATTAAAACCACAATGATGGCCAGGCGCAGTGGCTCATATGTGTAATCCTAGCACTATGGGAGGCCGAAGCAGACAGATCGTTTGAGCTCAGGAGTTCAAGACAAGCCTGAGCAAGAGCGAGACCGCGTCTTTACTAAAAATAGAAAGAAATTAATTGGCCAACTAAAAAATATATAGAA
>VBSM01002937.1:30931551-30944571 GCA_008086735.1 Cheirogaleus medius
CCATATACAAAACACACTGTTACAATTATGTATTACTCACAAAAATTTACTCTACTGGGTGAAACAGTGAGCATTTAGATGCATTACTTCATGTGAATTTTGTTATTAATAAATGAACAAATATATTTTTTGAAAAATTGGCATTTTCCTACATGTGAATAATCTCTGTTATCTTAAAATTAGAATTATAATTGTAAATACTTTCCAATCTTATTAAAAATTCCTTGAAAATATATTAATGTTGCCATAATATTAACATGCTATACTATACAGTTTAAGATATCTGAGTACATCTTTCCAAATTTTATTATCATTGTTATTGTAGTAAAAATATTTGTACCTTTTTCCACAGTTATGATTATTTTCTTATTTTTGTAAATATATGGAGCTAAAATGTAACTTTAAAGGCCTTGGTAGACATTATAAAAATAATTTCCAGTTATGCCTATCTTTTGATCCTCAACTACCTACATTTTTATGCTTCATGATTCAATAGTGAAATGCTTGTACATTTCCCACATATATCTTATATGACATTTTATTTCTGGATTTTTGCCTAGCTAACATTATTCAATAGTTAAAATTTAGTCCAAGAGTTACTGCAGAAAGCTTTATCTGATATCCCCAGGCTACATGAGATGTTCTTTCTTTTATTCCCATAATAGAACTGTGTGTATCCTGAAGTAGGATGGGCTTACTTGTGCATATTTCTGTGTCTCCATTGAAAATGATTATCATATTTCTCTTTGTATCCCCTTTGACCAGCACAATGTCTGGCACATAATAGACATATAATTTATTTTAAAATTAATTAATCATCCAATTGACATATTATTTGGTCATTTAGTTGGTGGATAGTGATATTTCATTTCAGTTTTATTTTCATTTGCATTTTCCTGATGTGTATTATGTATAGCAAAAATTAGAAAATTTCCTTAAATGGTTAGACAAGAAAGAAATTTAGGCTTTCTGGTCATACATTGTCTCTTCAATCTGCTCAGCCCTACCACTGTAGCTCAAAAACAGTTACAAACAATACATAAAAGAGTGGATGTGGCTATGATCCAATAAAATTTTATTTATAAAATCATCTGGCCACACAGTACCATATAGTTTGCCCCCATCTAATGTAGAGCATGCTTTTCTGTGCTTTCTGGAATCCATGCATCTAGATAGATAATATTGCAAATCCATTCTCTGAAGCTGAGGCTTGTATTTTTAATTTTCTTAATAATATCCTTGAAAAGTAGATGGTAATTTTTAAATAAAATTTACCACTCTTTTTAATAACTCATGAATTTTGTGTCATTTGCAGATACCCTCATCATCTTCTTGTAAGTCATTAACTATTAAGTATTATGTGAGCTATGGATTTTTTGTAGATACCCTTTTTCAGATTGAGGAAGTTCTCTTCTAATTATTTTTTAATCATAAAAGTATATTAAAATTTGTCTAATCCTTTTTATTCTTTGCATCTATTGAGATTATCAGGTGGTTTTTGACCTTTGTCCTACTGACACTGAATATTACATTAATTAACTTTAAACATATTAAACCAATATTACATTCCTGAAGTAAATCCATTTGGTCATAATGTATTAATACATACCTTTTTACATGTCAATTGATTCAAAAAAACCTAGTATTTTGCAAGATTTTGGGGGCAATATTATGTACTTTTCTATAGCTTTTGTTTCTCATGATGTCTTTGTCTTCTTTTACTACAGGAATACTGGTCTCATTATTAGCTTCAAATGGAAAAGGATACAGGGTTGATGTGTCCTGGGAGCCTGAATTTTTAGCATGCTTTCATTTTCTGAAAGCATATTGTTCTGTGTATTTTTCTTTCTTTTCTTATAATAATTTTCTGTGGAATTAAAACTCATTTTGGTATGCAAAATTAATTTCCCTGAACTGAGTACATGTACTTCAGGATGAATCTTCTAATGATACAGAACTCAAGCTCTGTTGCTTTCGGTATGATGCTCAAAAATATGGGTTTTGCTTTCTGAAATTTCCTGACACAGTTCCCCTCTTCCACTTTTATCTATACCATCTTTTCTTTTGTTCTTTTATTTTTTCTAATTGGCTTATTTTGCTTATTCTTCAAACAATTTCCCTTCAGTGTGCTGTCCTCTCCCATGAAATAGGTTTAGCCTGTAAGCTCTAAGCGTTCACTGTGGGTTTACAGCTCAAGCCATGGGGAAACACCATGAACTCTTTGCACTCATCTGCTATTGAATTCAGCAAAAACTACTTCCCATTTTCATCTGTTAGTCCCAAATTGGGCCCCATGATTTCCAACAAATAGCTATTGTCTGTTTGAGGGTTCTGCTATTATTGTGGCTATCCCACATTATATTTATTTTCACTGCTTTTCTTCTGAACATATAATAGTAACAAATTTCTTGTGGTTGTTTGCTTTTACCCACCTTTTGAAGTTCATGGGGACACCTTGTCTCTAAATTTCATTGTAAATAGTGTTCACAAATTTTATATTTTAGATATATAATTGCTCTCCTTTTTAATGTCAGGAGTTAGGTATCTATGCTGCAATCTCCATCTTCCCAGAATTTCCTCATTACCTCTAAATGCCTTTAAACAATTGACTGATCAAGTGCTTCAGTCACTAATTTTGGTTCCCAAAGTCATTTTCTCATTAAATTTTAATGGCATCCCCAAGATGAATATGATTACATATGGTCACTGTACCACTAAACTGTTACCATTGAGAGAAATTTTTCTTTTTTATGACTTATATCAATGTCAACTTTAACAGATAGAAAATACAAGAAATTCTTCAGTGTTCTCAAGTGGGCACTCTTAAACTGAATGGAATGGATGTGATGCTCTCTGAAAGATCTATATGGTATTATAACAAATTGATTTTGTTGTTTTGGTTGCTCATATTAAAATATTAACCAAATAAAATTGAATAAATGGGGAAAATCATTATTAGCCAAGATTTTTAAATTTTAAAGTTATTCTGTCATGGTTGAGATATGAGCCAAGGTCAAAATGAAGACAAAGTTCAAAATATGCTCTTAAGTTCAGCAACAACAAAAAAATTAATGAAGGGAGTAATTTCAGCAAGTTTCAGTAAAGTAAATATTGATTGAGTGAGAATGTGCTTAATTATATTATAGATAATTACTTGTCAGTATTTATTTGGAGACTGAGTTTGGCTAATACAATGATCATAAATTGACACACTGTTGTGGGGAAAATGCTGCATGGCCACATATTGGTACAGCTTCCCCTTTTTTGTCAGAATTAGTTACACTCTTATTAAAGTGCTATGCCCAGTTCACATTGTCACAATTTGAATTGCAACATATTCAGTGTAAAAAATGATGATATGTACAATATTGCAGAGAGACATTAAAGTTGAAGATATTAAATATTTTTATTGTCCAGTACAATTTATTTTACCCTTGCCAATTATTTGTCAACATTTTCACTCCCACTAATCTGTGGTTTATTACTACACTTGGCTCAGGACCAAAAGTTGACAAAGTGTTACAATATCTGCTCTTTAATTTCTCCAGTTCTTCATCACAAGATGAATATTGTGCCTAATAAAAGAGAAAAAAATTAGCTATAAAATAAGTTGAACACTCTTCTCTTTGTCCATTCATAAGTTATTTATGTTAAATACATGAGAAAAAAATGCATGTTTTATAATATAAAAAAAGATAGGAAAAATAGAATGTAACTGAATGTAGTAGACAAAAACCCTTAAATCTGATGAATAATCCAGTTATACAAATGTATATTATTTTTTATGCTGGTTTGAACAGAGATTTAAACATATATGCAAAATTTAAAAGCAAAGTAGCAAGCAAGTAACTCAATAAATAGCTGCTGCTAACTCAATAAATTCTTAGAATTAGAGCTTGAACTTGCTTTCTTGTCCCCAAGATCATATTCACTTCTTCTTTGTGTTGACACTTTCTCTTTTGCTGGGAAATATGTGTCAATACGTTTTGCAAAAAATTTTAATATATCTAAATGTTAAAAAGAGTGAAAATATAAACAAATAAAAAATATATGAATGTAACTATAGAATATATAATACGTATAACACCAATACTAAAAATGCATTGAAATGAAGCTTTATACTATAACTTTTAATGTATGTTACTGAAATGATCAAAGGTATCAGCACATGAAAATTCTCCTCCTAAAATTGCTCTTATTCCATATATGATTACATTAATATAAATAACTATTAAAAAGGAGAGAAAGATAACTTATTAAAATTCAGCAATGTTTTCTCTATAGATATAGCTTCAGGCTCTAGGCGTATGGAAATGTGCCAATTTACCTGGATGACTTAAAGAGTTGAAAAATCCTATTAGTATAACAGTAATCAATTGGATGTATTTATTAGAGAAAATATGGTTTTTTTCAATTTAGAAAATCCTCCTCTATACACTGATAAACCTTTATTTTACAAATGTATTTTACACACATATAGAAGAAATGGAGCAAAAATGCAATGTAAAAAATTTGATATTGATTCATGGCAGTTTCTATCTCTGCACATTTAACAAAATGTTCTAGTTTGAAGGTAATATGACAAATGTAATATATTATACTGTATTCAAAGAAATGTAAAACAAACTCCTGGAACTTTTCTCTACCATATAATGACCATTAATTGTCAAAAGACGGAGTACTAGGGCACAGGTTTATCCAAGATTAGATAAGTAAGAAAGGTGAGATAGTATTTATTTTTATAAAAGGAACAACTGTTTAGCTTTATTTTAAAAATGTGATTCTAGTTTTAAGAAATAGTACTCAGGTTTAATTTATATTTTTGAATCACATAACTAGTTTTGATTACATGACATTTTTCTTATGAATTCTTATAAAATCCACTAGTGCATCTATGTGCATTTTAAAAGAAAACTTGGGACTTTGTGGGAAAGCTATTTTTAAAAATACAAATGAGTATGGGAAAATCAAATTAGAGTTAAAAAGTCATGGAGAATATTTATTGTTCAGTTTAAAGTAGTTGAAACTATTTTATTATTAAAATACTGATCTCCTGCCCAGTTAAATGTTGAGGAAGAAAGAAGTGATCTTTTTCAATTGAATAATTCCTCTTCCCGTGGTTAGATGAAGTTATTACTAGCAAAGGCAGATTGAAGATTTTGTAAGCAGCAATGCAAAAGGCATTGATGACTCTATATCATGAAACAATGAGAAAATCTGCTTAGGGAATTAATATTTGTTAAGTACCTCTTAGCAAGTTCTTTGGCTATGGGAAACATGATACAGGTGGTAGGTACAGTGGTCCGAGGGACTTTCTCAATGAGCTCATCACTAGTGGAAAATTACTCACTTTATTTCTCATTTTTTAAATTTGAAATATAAAAATAACTTCTGGAAAACAGAAATTACTGTGATATGATGATATAGGTAGTAGAGATTATATTCTTTCTAGTAAAATATATTTATATTTCATATTGTCTTTCACGTATGTTACATAATCTTATATATATTTCTTAACATCTCTATGTGTTCCAATTCTGAATTTATTGAAGGTAAAGTAGAAATCCAATTTCTCTCTATAGTTACAGTACTTAGCACATAGTACATTATATATACATGTATTTAAATGAATGGCTAATCAGGAAATTAAATTACAGAAAAATGTTGATATAAACTCAATGATGACATTAAAATAATCACATTATCTTCTTACAAAATATATAATATTTTCTTTCTCATTTTAAGTTAAATTTTTAAAGAATGTAACAGTAAATTCTGAAGAAGGATGCATTTTAGAAATATAATATGAACACTTATTTGGTAAGAAATTTGCAAATTTTATTATTTTTTTAGATAAATGAAGGCTTTATGGCTTGAAAAAATAACAAATCTCTGAATATTTTTACATTCACTTTGGCCTGTGGTGTTTTTTCTAACAAATATAAAAGCACAATTATACATTAAAACCATCAAGGTCATAATATAAATTTTCAAAATGTCTCAATTAGCATCAGCCTTTGAATAATTTCTACACAAAGCACTTAAAAGAATGAATATGATGCCCTGTAGCTCAGAATTTCACTGATAACAGAAGAGAAATACACATCAGCCTTAAGCGAATCTCCATAAACATATTTTTTAAAAACCACAAAAAAGACAGAGGAGCTATCTGCTTTCTTACCAAATAGCTTTTTGTGCTATGTGCAAAAAAATAAAAGATAAATTATCACTATCATGCAATATAATATGTTTATATTGTCAAATAATTTAAGATAAATAGTTTTCCACACCAATCATTTTATAATCAGGTAAGATCACCCATTCCAATCCAAAGTAGAGAGAGAGAGAATGAATGCAATCATGGTGTTAACAGTATTATCTAACTTAAGGAGCTCCGTTTCATTCTGTTTCAATGGAGCAATCATTTTTAAGTAATCAATGTAGTACAAATATTAGAACACAAACTTAACAAAGCCTAATGTGACAGAAAAAAATCCCCACAGGGTTGTATCTCCTATGAGGGATCATGCAATTTCAGGGTATAATTTTCACCTTTTTCTTTCCAGAAACTCAGTTTCACCACAGCATTCACAAGCAAATAAACACTTAAGAAATGATTCATTCTAGCCCAAGGCACGTGGCTAGATTAGATTATATACAATTCTTTACAAATGGAATGATAATTTTCAAATGTCTTCAACACTCAAATCAGCTGATATCCTTTCCGATATCAAATCTCCTAGGTTGTTAGCCAGTAGTAAGAAAGTTTCATATTAAACATGCGGCCATGCTTAGATTAAATGTAATGTTTTAATAATTTGGAAGTTTTAAAGCCAATTTTATTTCATGTATTTTTCTTATTCTCCCACTGATTTCTCCTCATCAAGCAAGTTGTACTCATTGACTCAAGACAAGTGTTAATTTTTTAATAAAACAAATAATTAATTGATGAATTTTAAAATCCACAGCAAATGCAGTAGTATGAAAGAAAATATATTTTAAAATACTTTAAAAACATTTTTGAATCATTTTAAATGTACAAAATTTGTAAAAATGTGTAAAATATTCTCATATATCCCTGCATCAGTTCCTCAATTGTTAGTATGTCAACATGGAGCATTTATCAAAATGAAAAAATTAACATTGACTCATTATTATTGACTAAACTCTAGATGTTATTTCGTTTTTCCCTTTTTCCCGGTAATATCCTCTTTCTGTTGCAGAATTCATTACAAAGTGTCACATTATACTTATCGTATCTACCCAATCTCCTCTCATCTGTTGCGGTTTCTCAATACTTCCTTTCCTCATCTTTTCATTGCCTTCATAATCTCGAGTATAAAGACAAGGTCACATGTAAAACCTCCCTCAGAATGAGTTTGTCTGGTATTTTTCTCATGATTAGACTGGGGTTATGGATTTTAGAATATGTCAGAGTTGTTTTTCTCATATTGTATCAGGTGGAACATGATATGTGTATGATATCATTAATGATGTTAATGTTTACCATGTACTCGAGGTAGTGTTTGCTAGATCTCTGAAAATTGAAGTTACTGTTTTTCTTTTATATACGCTATTCTTTGGAAATGGGAGGTCACTGTTTCACTCACCCTCAGAGAGGAGTAGGAGGCTAGGAATAAAGAACTCCTCCTGGAGGGGCAAGTATCTACGTATATTAATATATTTGGGATTCTTCTGCAAGGAAGTTCTTTTTTCCCTCCCTCATTTATTTATTTGTTTGTTTGTTCAACAATTTATATCAGTTAGAGCTCACGTACATCTAGTGTATATGTTGGATTATTGTTTAATACTACATGATCTATTTTGTTGTTCAATCTATTCCAGCTTGGCATTTTGGAACTTTCTCAGATTGGCTTCAGTGTCCCTTTGGCATGGCCCACTACTTTTATTTTCGAGTACTTTCTTACTTTGTGGCACTATTTGAGCTCGAAGTTCATTTTGTATTTTTCTTGCCTCAGCCCTAAAATGAGCTGCTCATTCAAAGAGTGCCGATTCTCTTTTATTCAGGAATGGTATTTAGATACTCAAATCTGAGTGTTGCATGTGTTCGTTGCTACTAGCATATCATTGAATTTTTTTTTTTTTAATTGCTTCTAGAAATTTGACTTTTGAGAAAAGACTGTTTTAGGAATTCTAAAATGTGGGATATATATTTCAGGAACAAAATCTTTTGGACTTATACCTTGTCTTGAAGAATTTTAAGTTGAACTACAGAATAAATAATGATGTGTGTGACGGTCAAAGTAGAGCAATTTTCCTTCCCAAATGGATTAAAAATTAGACTGTATGTTTGGCAGAGAATCTGAAAGTCTGTTGATCTCTCAGAAGTCACTATTCCTTTTTCCACTTTGAGTTGGAAATAAAAAAGAGGGGGGTAGGTATAAAATTCAGAAACAGATTTGAAGTATATTGGTGCATAAATGTCAGCACTGTTCTTTCCATAATATAACCTAGTAAACT
This sequence comes from Cheirogaleus medius, assembly GCA_008086735.1. Classification (NCBI taxonomy): domain Eukaryota; kingdom Metazoa; phylum Chordata; class Mammalia; order Primates; family Cheirogaleidae; genus Cheirogaleus; species Cheirogaleus medius. The sequence continues at coordinate 30,940,033 of VBSM01002937.1, forward strand.
CCAGGTCTTGAAGAAGTCTGCATTAAATATGGCACCCTTGCAATAGAGTTACAAAGGCTCCAGCAGTCTTTGGGATGCACAGAAATCCCCTCACATTTCAACACGCTGCTTCTGTGCATCTGAAGTGGGCCTATGTCTAGAATTTAGGTTCAGAGGGACTCTGAAGAGTGCCCAAAATCATATATACATTTTGGTTTGGAATTTTAATGGGATGATGGAAAATAAAAATTACGGAAAAGTCTGAAGAATCCCAGCCAGACCAGAAAGGTTTCTGGATTTCCTATGCTATAACCCAGAAACTATTAACCTTGAAGGAAACTTGAGTTCAACATAGAATGTGAGAATTAGAGTCACATGAGAACAATGTCTAGAGGGGTGTATCTCTGGCCATTCTTAGATGACCAATAAAAACAGTGGTTATCAAGGAACCAAAAAAAGTGAGTTACAACATAGCCAAAGTCAGTGAGGAAAGAGAAAGGCATTTGTGGATATTATTATTGCTGGATTCCAAGTATTCTAATTCTCCCTGTAGGCCTATAGTAAAATTGAAATTCCTTACTACTTGTGCCCAGATGGAGTCATGGGACTATTTCTGGTTGATGAGTTGTGAACAGACATAGTATATTCCATGTCTGGAATATACTATGGCAGAGTATAGTAAAAGAATAAGCATTTAATTTTCAGTACAAGATTCTCCAGAGCACTTTTTTCACTCCTCTATGGCTACTATCAATATTTCAGATTTCTTTTCTCTTTCAGATAATTTTTCTGTTATCCTGAGTGCCACAGGAAGAGTAATGACAATGAAAGGCCAAATTATAGTCTGACCCTTAAAGGACAAGTAGTAGAAGCAAGAAGTGAAATCACTGAGATTTTGAGGTTGTTCTCTAAACATCTTAGGTAATCTTGACTAATATAGCAACAAAAGCTAAAAGCTATTAAGATGACCTTCCCTTAATTCCAGGACAATATGTAGCTCTAAAAATATAACTCTGACTTGAGGAGAAATAATAGATGTATAATTCCCAAATTCTAAGTTTAACAGGAAGAGAATATATTATTTATAGTGTATCAAGGGCTATATTATCATTAGTTATCTTTAATATATTTTATTTGCTATATCTGATGATATGTAAAAAAGAAATGAGCCATCAAGATACACAAAGTAATGGAGGAACTTTTAAGTGTATATTTTAAGTGAAAAAAGCTGGTCAGGAAAAGCTACATATTATATAATTCAAATTATATGGAAGTCTGAAAAAGACAAAACTATAGATATAGTAAAAATATCACTGGTTATAGAAGAGAAGAGGAATGAAAAGGTGAAGCATAGGGGATTTTTAGGATAGTGAACCTATGTATTCTGCATGATACTGTAATGGTAGATACATGACACTATACATTTGTCAAATCCTGTAGAAATTTACAGCAAAAAGATTCAACCATAATGTTTGCAACTTAAAATAAAATCACGTAGAAAGTCTGGGATATCCAAGGAAAGAATGTAGAGTATCACAAACAAGAGAATCTAATTGCATTACAAATATATGAAATACCTTCACTGACGGTGGGGCAGGGAAAGGGGCTGACTTAAGTGTTAATAATTCAAACTAAGTTATATAAAAACTCCTCCCTAAAGGAAGGGGAGTCTAACTCCCCATTACTTACGTGTGGGCTGCATAGAGTGACTTCCTACCTCAATATACAGTATGGAAAGGGAATAAAAAAGAAAAGTGATCACCCATGCAATCAAGGCCAGCATCAACAGTCATAAATCATATTAGATGCATCTACTTTTGATATGATGCTATGAAAATAACATTTTACCTCTGTATTGTTCTCCCTCAAAACCCATAAGCTCAGTCTAGTTATGAAGAAAACATCAGACAAATTCCAATAGAGCAGCAGCCCACAATATACCTGACGAATGTTCCTCAAAACTGTCAGGGTCATTAAAATCAAGGAAAGTCAGAAACTGTCACTGCCAAGAGGAGCTCAAAAAGACATGACAACTTAATGTTACGTTTTATCCTTGATGGTGTACAGAACAGATAGAGAACACTAGGTAAAACTAAAGTCTGAATAAACAATGGACTATAGTTAATAACAGTATCAACATTGCTTAATTACTTGTAAGAAATGTAGTATACAAATGTAAGGTGTTAATAATGGAAAAAATGTGTTTTTCCAAACTATATATGCAATTTTTCTTAAAAATCTAATTTTTAAAGAGTCTATTAAAGATAGCATATACAACTGAATCTCAAACTGTCATATTAATTTTCTTCTATTTCTTTTCTATTTTTCTTTATTTATTTTCTATCTCCATTGCTCTTATATCTATCCATATTTCTTAAAAGTCAGCCAAAATGCAATCTTGGTTAAATGATATTTGTGTTAAAATTAAGATTTCAACAAATCTGAAGTTCAGTTGAATATCAACATCACATGATAAAATTATTGGAATAGAAGATAAATATGTGAAATTTTGTCTAATGCCATAATTTTATTATAAATGTTCACCAATTAACTTTAAAGTTATAAATTAGAGTACAGAAACCATAATTTCTTAGCATTGGTTGTTGCCAGATTATTACTCTACTTATGGACAATACTAAATAGCCTTTCATTCAACCAAGTTTAGTGGCCAAGCAAGACATTTTTAATACAACTCACTTTTTTCCCTGATGCTCTTTGTTTTCTTTCTTTGTTTTAAACCAAGTTTGGTTAATCTGGTATGATCTTGTTCATGTTGTCTTTGTCTTCTCAGCCAGTTAAGATTTAAGGTAACAAAAGTAACTTCTATCTTAGTTTCATTCTCACAAAATGTAGAAAATTTATAAATACAACTTTTTTCCAAAACTAATGCTTTAAATTTTAATTAAATTTTTAAAAATTCAATTTTAACTTAAAGGTATTGAAGTTTATTTTTAATGTTATAAATATTAATATATAAAAATAATTATATATAATTAGAATTATAGTATCTAAATACTATTATATTATCAATTATTGATTTATAAATGTTTGATATGAAGGTTATGATATCCTTCACAAAATTATTTAGCTAATATACTCTCTAAATACATGTTTAATTTTTAATTTACTTAGAAAATTCTTTATGTTTTTATAACAATTAAACAATTTTCATAATCATCATCTCAGCACTTGACTTGAAATAATATACATTTATGTGTCTACTGAATAATAAAATTACAACATAGAAAGAATATGGAGAAGTTTTACTCCAAATTACATATACAATATTGTCAATATATAAAAGTGAATATTTCATGATACTAATATGTTCAATAACATAACTTTTTTATATCACTAAAGTTGTTGGATTTTACAAATCACATATAATGCAAATGTATTTGAATTAAAAATAATGACTATAGTAAATTAAAATATAATTTTTATAATATTAGAAATGGCATTGAGTAGGCATCTGCTCTTAGGTCTTCTAAAAACTGATATGTCCAATTCTGAAACTAAAGTTTAAAGGTGTTTTGTATTTAAGTCCAGTCATAATTCTTTTTGTAACTGTCATAACAATGTATCTGAAATCATATTTCTATTTTTTTCCTTTTATTTCAACATATAATGGGGGTACAAATATTGTTAGGTTACATACATTGCCCCTAACACCCCTCCCCCCCACATGTCAGAACTTCAAGCGAGTCCAATCCCAAGGTGGCGCGCACGGCATACATTATGTAACTCTACACTTCCTCTGCCCTCCCGCATGCCCTCCATCCGACTAAAGATTTATTTACATTTTGGACACATTGTATACCTTTGCCTCTCCCTAAGAAGGGTTAGAGGTATGCCCTTCCCCCCAACAATGCTCGCAACATCCCTATGATGTGGGTCTTGCCCTGCCCCCAAAACCCTGGTGAACACTACCACCATTTGAGCACCATGGTTTTAATCAGTCAGTACCAATTTGATGGAGAGTAAATGTGGAGACCATTTTCCATATCTTGTGTCGCATCACTTTGGATAACGGGCTTAAGCTTAATCCAGGATAGCATAAATGGTGTTAGCTCACTATCGTTTCTTAGAATTGAGTAATATTCCATTGTGAGCATATGCCACATTTTAGTTATCCACTCATGAATTGGCGGGCACTTGGGTTGTTTCCATGACCATGCAATAGCGAATTGTGGTGCCATAAATATACAGGTGCAGATGTCTTTGTAATAGAATGACTTAAGCTCTTTTGGGTAGATGCCCAACCATGCTGTTGCTGGGTCGAATAGTATTTCTATTTCTAGCTGCTTGAGATATCTCCAAATTCTTTGCCACAAAGGTTGCACTAATTTGCAGTCCCACCAGCCATGTAAGAGTGTTCCTATCTCTCCACATCCTCGACAGCATTTGTTGTTTGGGATTTCTTGATACAGGCCATTCTCACTGGGGTTAGGTGGTATCTCATTGTGATTTTGATTTGCATTACTCTGATGATTAGAGATGATAAGCATTTTTTTATTTTATTTTATTTTTTTTATTCCATCTTGTAATGGGGGTACAAAT
>VBSM01002937.1:30971227-30992900 GCA_008086735.1 Cheirogaleus medius
AAAAAAAAAAAAAGAAAAAGAAAAACTTGTGAGGCAGGTGAAGAAGTAGGAAAATGTGACACATGATTGAAAGAAAAAAAACAGCATGTAGAAGTAGATCCATATATGATACATATAATGGATCTAGTAGACAACACCTATAAAATAACTATTATAAATATATTAAAGATTTACAAAAAAGATAGATAAAATGGCATAAGAATTGGGGCATTTATTGAAGGAAATCAAAAATGTAAGGACAAAAGAATGGAATTTCTAGGCTCAAACATTATATCTGGATCATGTGCATTAAACAACATAATGCTCTTACATTTTTATTTTCTTTCTTCTAATTAAATACTACTAGATCATTGAATTTTTATGGTAAATTTTAAATTTTTCCCCTTGTATAAAATATCACTTATGCAAAATTAGTAAAATATGTTTTAAAATGGTTTTCATGAGAAATTGTTCTCATGTCATATCATAACTGTATACCCACAGCTTAAAGTCAAAATACTTTGGCATTGTTAAAACAAAAAAGTAAACAAACATTAAGGCATTCTATATATTATCTTTAAACAAACACAATAAACTAAAAATAACATATTTTTAATAATTCTGTAACTATTATGGCTTTCAGTTTTTATAAATGTGTTTTATGTAATTCTATACCATCAAATGTTAAATATTAATTTTTAATTATATAGAACTCTGTTGAAAACTATCTCTTTACATGAGCCTTATTAATATCATTCAAAATAGCTAATCTCATGTTTCACTGGAAACAAATACATTGTCAGGGCCACAAAAGAACTGCATAATGACACACTTCCCAAATGCTATCTTATCGGTGATACTCTTAACTTTATCATCTACCTAAACTTATTTTACAAAGTGAAATACTTAGATTTTCTAAAAAATTATATATTTTTTTTATTAACGTGGATAATATAACAGTAATGTGTGGTTGGGCATAAAAATAGAACTCTCTTAATTCACACAATTATGAATTAAATGCTAGTCCACTCTATTGCTGATAATAACATAATGTTATGAGATGATGGGATTTTAAATATTTAGTGGAGTATGTGTAACAACTCATCAGAATTATTAACATATGCTTGAAATAATCAGAATGAGCACAAGCCATAAATAATTGGACTGACTGTTCTAGGACATATCAGATGCATGTCATATTTGCCTATGCATTATATGTAGTGGAATAAAACAGATTTATAAATAAATACAAATGTATTTGCATTTGGATCAAGAGGATCCAACATATTTGTACTAATTTGTGCAAAAATTACCGACCTCCAATTCAGTAAAATATGAACATATGCTGTTTTCAATACAAGGAATTTTTCAACTTTTTATCAGAATAATTTCTCATTTTACTTAATGACAAATCAATAACATTTGTACAAGTTACTGTATTAGTTAGGTATTGTCAAAATAACATTGCATAACAAGCAGCCAACAAACCTCAATGGCACAGAACAGTAAACATTTTGTTCATGCATCCTGAGTTGACAGAGACTAAGTAAGCTAGGAGAGTCTGCTGTACTAGCTGGGATCACTCATATATTCAGGGATCAGCGGAGAGTTAGCTGATCTAGCATGGCTTCAGCTGAGGTAACATGGCTTAACTCCATTTGTCTGTTGTTGTCCACCTACCTGGCTCTGACATGATCTGTGGAAATAGCAGAGGAATAAAGAGAAGGGTGCAATATACAATGCCATGTTAAGCCTCTGCCTGTGTCCTATTTGTTAATATCCCCTGACCAAATCAAGTAACGTAGCAGAGCTCCAGGTCAAGAAACAGGGCAAATCTGCATGTCCGTGGTAAGAGGCCACTATAAAGTGAAGTGTGTAGACTCCCAATGTCATCTAGCATTGCCCACCCTTATGTACACATTTATTCACATCCTTCCTATGTACAAATATGTTCAAATCATTTACAGAACCCTAAAAGTCTCATTCAACCATGGAATCAGGCTCAGCATTTAGGAATTTTTATTCAATAAAAAAGTTAGATGTAGACCCTCTTGATCCAGAGAACTACAAACAAATAAAAAGAAGCAATCTGTGCTCTTACACATCCAGCATTCAGAAGGGAAGACAGAGTTCAATTGGAAAAGGAGAAGAATTAGAGATCTGTAGAACTCAGTAAACAATAAAAATTCTGAAATCCCACTTAACCAATGCTTACTGGTCACTGCAGTAGTTTTATGCAATTGATGAACTTGTTTATTATTTATAAACTAAACAGAGAAATGATTCCTTGGGAGTTTTATTTAAAAATAAATCTGGAGGGAAATATAAAAAAGAGACAAAATAATACCTCAAAATAAATCAAAACAAAGTTTTTAAGAATAAATTTAAATAAATATTCTGAATATCACAAATAATTAGCATATTGGTTGCATCTAGCATATTTATTAATCAATAGTAAGCCTATTAATATAGAAAAGTAGTTGATATTAAACATATTGGGTTATTTCTTCCTAAAATGTATTATAGAGAGCCATATAATTAAATACATCTTCATTCATACTTGCCACAAATATATAAAATAACTAGGAGAAAGCTAAGAAAAAACTTGTGAACAAATAAAGTGGTTTATTATGTGAAAAATATTACAAGAACTTTTCTTAGAGATATTAGACTTTAAGTAATGAAAACATATATTAGGATATAGGATATATATCTTGTTTCTTATCAAAATAATTTGACATTTAATGAAAATTTAAAACAAAATCTTCATTTCAATGTAAGTACATTATTTTAAATGTAATTAAATTAAAGTGATGAGAATTTTTAAAAATTTAATAAAGAAAATGAGTGGGCAATTTCAGCCAAGTGTTAAAACATTTATTAAGAATAGTAATTTACTCCAGCATCCATTAGTGAGGAATTAAGTAATTCAGGGCTACATTTCTGCTGAAGACAAGGAGAAAATTAAATAAAATATTTTAACAAAAAATCATAATTGGAGGCAACAGAGACAGAAGTATTTCTGAGACAGAATCCAGAAGAGGAAGGAGTCTCAGGGAGGTGAGTCCAGAACTGAGGACTGATTTTTCTTTGGGACTCTGCCAATTTGGGGGCAGGTGATTGAGTGTCTGACAGTTTGAACTGTGCTTTTAATCACCTCACTGCTCAGTGAGAAAAACAAATGGCATTGGAACTCAGAGCCTGCCAAGTGGTGGGGATAGGGATGGGTGGCAGGGGCTGGTGAAAATTTTGTCTGTAGTTCAAGTGTAAAGGACTTCACCCTAGCAAGAGAAGTAAAGAAGCTCATCCAATGACTGCAGCCCATTTTCAAATCTGACAAAACCTGACACACAATAAAGGTAATTGGACATAACAGAAAAAAAGTAGACAGTACAAATATTACTGATAGGAAAAAAACCAAAATACAATAGGAGATCATCAGAGACTATTAAAGTTATAAACACAGAGCTTAAAATATATGATATGACTTTGAGAACTAAAATCTACATAAGAGTTTCTATACAAATGGGAATGGACAACTTAAAGTGGATATAGATATCCTCTTATCCTTATTTAACTGGCCATATTAATATATCATGCACTTTCTCAAGTATTATTTCTGAGCTCTTATAAGTTAAGAAATTCAAAATAGAAATTTTCATTTTTAATATACTTCTGAGTTTTAACGTTTTCCCCAACATGTATTACCTATTCATTGGCATAGCATTATACATAATGACATTAGCTAATACATTAGCATTTAATATTCCTTTTATTCATACTTGCTTCTTAGTTGTTTGTCCAGTTTTTATTCAGACATTACTGTCAATTATAATGCTTCATATTTGTCTGTAAGGATGCTTTATTTAGAATGCATTAATTATATATATTTTAATTTATTTTATTTATTTTTACCTCTTGGTATTTGCATTTTATTTTATTTTTTTAAGTTGGCAATGTTACAAGGGCACAGTTTTGAAAACTTTTATGTGTCAAAATATTTTTATCTATTATTTGATGCATCTGTCACCAAATATAATAGAACATCTTTCTTATCTAGCAATCAAATTAATATTTTCAATTTTATAGATAATTTTTAATTCATCTAATATCATATGGTTGATCCAAACACAATAAATATAAATAAAAGCAATAGATAAAATTTTGCTAGTATGGATAATAGTGGAACTGAGTCTATAATTAAGGGTTGTTTAGCATTTAATTCAAATGAAACCAGAGTAAGTGACAATCCTTTCATGAGATTATATATGAGCACAATTTACGTAGAGTTGCAGATTTAAAAAAAATAAAAATAGAGGAAACCAAGTTAACTTTGAATTTCAATAAACAACGAATGATTCTTTAGTTTAAATAAAATAAAATAAAATCTACACAAGAGATCTCACAAAAGATTTTGGTTCATTCACTGATGATAACTTACAATGATGATAACTCATTCATTCAATGAGACAAGTTACAAGAAACTTGGAACTAAAATGATTGTCATCTTCAGTTCATACCATAGAGCAAAATAAATTCTAGGTAATTTAAATATTATATAAAATTGGACAACTAGAATATAATATAACAGAATATAATTCTAATTGAGATAATGTTCTATTATTTAAAGCCAATGAACTTAATCATGAAATAAATTAATTCTGTAGAGGAAGTTATGCCTTATACATTTTTTTCCCCTGATTGATTCTGGAATACTGCATTAGAAAATAATTCAACGCTTGAAGCTTTGGCACATGGCGGGAGGGGTGGTAGGGGCAATGTATGTAACCCTAACAATATTTGTACCCCCATTATATGATGAAATAAAAGGAAAAAAATAAATAAAAAAAAAAAAAGAAAATAATTCAGTCAAATAGATATGTGTTTATTTTTCTAGAAAATAAATATTGTGAACTTCTTTGTGTCAGACACTGTGGCTTCTATTCTGCATATCTCAGTATACAAAGAAGATATAAACCCTTAGGAAATTATAGGGGAATTTCTGGATGACTTAGAAGCACTCACAAAATTTAAGGCATAACCATGGTCAAATACATTAGAAGATGTGTAATATTAGAATGCACTCAAAAAAGTTGACTGTTTTTTTCCTTATGATTACCGGAAAGTAAGCATAGCTATTGCTTATAACATGAGTGTAAAAATAAATTTTTCTTTTTGCTACCAACATAATGCTCATCTCTGTTATCTATACTAATGGCGAGGAGCAGTGGTGTGGAACATCCAGAATGCCTGATAATCATAAAGTCAGAAATGCTTGCAAACAATTTATATGCTATATGTTTTAGTGGCTTCACCTTACTGGTAATATTTTGCTTCAGTGCACATTAAAATTAGTTTGCATTCCCTGTGAACACACTATCTAGATAATAAGGAAACATGTCCAGGAAATATGCAGTATGGGTAGCACTAGCTCTTTCGATAGATAATACACAGAGCAGCCAATCTGTATGTAGTGAACACACAATTGGCAATACATAAATTTGTTGATATGGTGCAAGGATATAAGAGTATAATTTGTATTATTATGATCTATATTTCATTTTTCCTTAATCATATTTAGGAGAACCTATAGCAACTTACATCTGGAAGTATATTGCAAAATTTTATATGTATTGTTCAAACAGAAACAAAGCTATCTAAAAAATTATACCAGTCACTAGGGATGAACAGAATACAGAATAAGGTAATTGATTTTTTTGTCTAAGTATTCTTGTAACTCAAAAAAAAAGAATTTTTGTTAAATTTTGGTTAATATAATGCGCTGCTTTAATTTCTGAATTAGAATAGAAATATCATTCGATCCAGCAATAGCATTATTAGGCATCTACCCAAAAGAGAATAAAATTTTAAAATTCTAATGTTACAGGTCTTTTAGAATTTGTCTAGCAGGTTTTCCAGTCCTCACCGGAAGACCCAAATAAAAAAAAAATTAAAAAAAATTAAAAAATAAAATAAAATTTTAAAATTCTAAATGGTTACAGAAAAAATACAAAAATTAATGGTAACATCACTAACCATTATTATACTTACTTAAGACTTGAAAGATATACTAATGTATAGACTAATGTATATACTTCCTTCAAGTCTTAAGTAAGTATAATACTTACTCCAGGCAACTCTGTTGCCTGGACTAGAGTGCCATGGTGTCAGCCTAGCTCACAGCAACCTGAAACTCATGGGCTCAAGCAACCCTCCTGCCTCAGCCTCCCGAGTAGCTGGGACTACAGGCATGCACGACCATGCCTGGTTCATTTATTCTATATATTTTTGGTTGTCCAGCTAATTTCTTTGCTTTTTTTAGTAGAGACAGGGTATCACTCTTGCTCAGGCTGTTCTCGAACTCCTGAGCTCAAACGATCCACCCCACTCGCCCTCCCAGAGTGCTGGGATTACAGGCGTGCGCCACCACTCCCAGCCTGTTTCTATGTTCTTATATTGCTTGTTGTTTTGAAATAGGTAATATCAGTCTCTAAAAAATGGATCATTCTTTTCCTATTTTACTTGAATATCTTCTTTAATTAAAATATATTTTAAATATTATAAAACATGTAATCAATTGACATGATCAAATAGTTTTGCCTTTTGATATACTCCTTTTGCAAACTTATTCATTCAATAAATATTTATTATGAACTTATTATGGATTAAGGCAATATTTTATGTGATAAGAATATAATACTGAAAAAAACAGATAAAAATCCTTGCCTTCATGTTGCTTCTATTCTAGGGGGAGAGGATAATAATAAATAAGTCAGATGTATAGTAGGTCATATGGTAATAAATAGTGTGGAGAAAAATAAAAAAGAGAAAAAAATTGCAAGTGTCAGAAGTTCATTGTTTTCAATAGGATTGACAGGATAGGACTGAGAAGGAAACCTCTGGATAACAGCCTAAAAGAAGTGATAGAGTGAGCCATGCATTTACCTGGTTTCTTCTGAGAACAACAAAGAAGCCAGAGTTAAAAGAGAGGAGTGAAAAGTGAGGTCCAAAATAAAACAAAACCTAATCAAAATGGGGGGAGGGAGCATATCCAGTGTGGTCCAAGAGGAGACTGTATGGAGCCAAAACCGATCATTGACAGGGTTCTGATTGGAAGAAGACTTTATTTGAATTATAGTTTTAAAAGATTACCATGGAAGAGGTGGTAGGGAGGCAAAAACAGAAGCCAGGAAACCATTAGTAAGTGGTTGCAGTAAGAGCAAATGGAGACTTCACCAAGGCGGTAGAGGTGGTGATGCTGAGAAGCAGTTACATTAGAAATATATTTTGCAAATTAAACAGAATTTGCCAGCAAATCATATGTGGTATGGCAAAATAACATAAAATAAACAGATGAGAAAATAAAATTCCAAAGTTTTTAGCATGAGCAACTAGATAGGGTGTAGTTTACATTTACTACGATGGGGAAAAAGAGCAAGGAAAGAGCAAGTTTGGCAGCTGTGGGCATCAGGAGTCCAGTTCTGGACAGGTTAAGTTTGAGAAATTTCTAATCTAACAGAGGATGTGTTGTAGGCAGCCAGATACTTAACTTGAAGGAGAGACATAAGCAGGAGATATAAATATGGACGTTATTACCATAGAGACAGCATTTAAATTTGAAGATATCATCATGGGTTTGAGGGTAGTTAGTAAGAGGTATAAATGTTTAAAGTTTAATAGAGGTATTGAAATGAGCAGAAGAGACCAAGAAAGAGAGATTAGTGGAGGGAAAAGAGTGTTCTCTGGAAGGCAAGTATAGGCAATGTTTCAAGGAGCAGAGATGAATCATTTATGTCATCTGCAGCTGATAGGACAAGCAACATTAGGACTGAGAAATACCATTGGATTTAGCAGTATAGAAGTTGTGTGTGACTTTGGTTGTTGTTGTTGTTGTTGTTATCTAGTGCAGCTGAAAGTCTAATTAGAAAGGATTTAAGAGAGAATGAAGGAAAGTAATTAGAAGCAAAAAGGACTGACTACACTGTCCAGGAGTTGTGGTGTTCGTGGGAGCAGAGCAATGCGGCAGCATCTGGAAGATAGATGTGGGGTAAAAAGAGCATTTTTAAGGCAGGAGAAATTGTCATGTTTGATGATGTTGAGTATGATCTTTATGAATCATTCCTACTACAGAGAAAAACTTAATGGGACAGAATAGAGACAGTAAAATTTCTGGAGCACTGTTCATGAGCAAGTGGGAGCGATGGCATATGGAGCTCACACAAAAGGTCTATCCTTTGATAAGAACACAAACAGTTCATCCACAGTTATAAGAGGCTAGGAGTCCAGTGGCAGCCCAGATTAGAGTTGCCAAAGTCCTATGATAAGAGGCCAAATGTGTACTGCAGCAAATGCTAGATAAAAGGAAATTGCCTCTGTAAAACTTACTAATTAGTAAAAGAAAAAAACAGAATAGGTTCTACTAATAGGTATAGGAACTCACTGCAATCCACTCAGTTATACCCATTCCAATTTTCTAAGTCCCAATATTTGCCAATAAACACCCTAAATATATATACAAGTTATAAAGAGGTTGTGAATTCAAAGTGTATTATTTTGAATTATGAAAATCAAAATATAGACCTGGATGACACCAACCATTTGGTTAAAAAAAAAAAGTAACAAAATGTCTCCTAATAGTTATAGAATCCCTCTAGTTTTCCAAACACGCCTTGAACTAAAAACTGAAAAGTATGAGCTTGTCATTTTCTTTCTGTAAGTTCTCTTTTGTAATGAGAACTATCAGCCAACCCACAAGTTCTTATCATCATTTCCACAATATTATATTGCAGAAGTTATTGCTCCCCCAAATTTTTGCCTTCAATCGACGCTTGATTCCAGGAAAATAGAGCCAATAATTTAATGAGCTCTTTTTTCCATAACATGTAATAAATTATCAGTATTCCATTCCTGGCTGATGATACCATTGCTACCTTCAAATCTTAATAGGTCAGGTATTCTTCTCAGATTGCATTTTATGTTTTTGCAAGGACCACTTGAGGTACAAATATCAGTCAGGAGTCTAACAAGAAAACATCAATTACTGTAGATATTTCTGTCTGGAAGGGATTTAATATAGAGAAATAGAGGCATCCAAAACTGCTAGAAGGGCTACTACCATTCAAGAAATCTGTAAGTGTAGAAATCACAGGATATTTTCCCCAACAATCTCCGCTGCTATAACCCTGAACGAGATAATTCACAAAAGAACTCACAGAAGTCTTGGCAAAAGCTTATGCCTGCCAATTTCTAAAACCAGGGATCTAGTTGCTGTCGCCAATAATGAATCCTGCTTCTTTTTTCCTTTTGCTCTTGCCTTTCATTGGCAGAAATGCAATTATCAGACTCCCAGTCCTTGCAATAAAACAATAGAAGGGGAACTATGGTGCTCAATTCTCAAGAGACAATTTAGCACAGATATTGAAACTCTCCCAATTACATGAAGAGTAATGTTGGAAAGAGGTGCAGTAAGAGATAAATCTTTAAAGAATAAAGAAGAGATCATTAACTGAAATTTGTTTTTAGTTTTTTAAATTATTTCTTAAAGTTTATACCACTATCTCCATATGAAATGCTATTTGTTATTTTTCTTTTTTAATGTTCCATCATTGACATATTTTAAGGTATGTTTTGCTGACTTTATGAAAATCAATTAAGAGTTCTCACTTGTCTTTTATGTTCTGAAAGAGCTTTGACTGCATGTAAATTAATTGTACCTTGAATGTTTCAAATACTGAATATTTTAAAGAAATTTCTGCTAAAACTATAGTTGTTTGGAGAATTTTTAAACACATAACTGATAGATTTTTAAAATTTTCTTTTCTAATCTTTTAAAAAATTATTTTTAATTATTATGGGTACATAATTGTTTATAGGGTACATGTGATTGTTTTGATATAGGCATACAATGTGAATTAATCAAATGATGATAAGTGGGGTATCCATCATTTTAGGCATTTATCATTTCTTTATGTTAGGAACATTCCAATCCCTCTCTTTTAGTTATTTTAATGTATACTCTAACTTATTGTTGATTATAGCTACATTGTTGTGCTGTCAAAAATTGTTCAAACTATCTGTATTTGTTATATAGGTTTTCTACTTTTTTAAGTAAATTAGGCATTTTCCATTTTTAAGAATAATTATTAATTTTTATGCATTTCTCTATTTGCATGGATTTTACATAATATATTTCTCTTTGGAAAGCAATGCTGAATAGTTATTAATACTGTGAGCTTAGGGGAGGAAGTCCTGGGATAACAGCTCCCCTGCATACTGGTTGTGTGCTCTTGATCTGACTTACTTATCTGCTGTGTGTCCTCAGGTTTCTCACATGGAAGCTGAGTACACACCAGTACTGTTCTCAGAGGTTAGACTATGATAATAAATCAAATAGTTCATCTTATTTAGTACATAGCAAGATCCAAGTTGACAAACATTATAATGATTATTCATAATAGGAAACAAGTTTGGCTTTGCTCCTAAATTCAGAGAATCAGAGTTTTATAATTTGGTTTGTAACTCCTTATGAAAAGAAAAATAGTTTTGTCCTTACCATTCTTTTTTCCTAGACCTCATCAATTAAAGCTTTTTTATTTGTTTGCTTATTTGTTTGTTTCCTTATTGGGCTTGTCCTAAAGTTGAGTGACTTCGTTGAGACAGTCAGGCTGTACTACACTGTAATGTAGACTTTACACTACATTTCCTCATGTCCATCCTTGCCCTCGGCCCCCAGAACCTGAGCAAGTGAATCACAAAGCCTTGTAATGCTGGCAATGCCTGGAATATTCTGGAAGGTTTATTGGTGATCCGGAGACTGCATGGCTTTTAAAATCCTTTTCAGTAAACTATTTTAAATCCATTTTTTGAGCTCACCTACTGATTGAATAAATCCCATATCTGTTCCTGCAGACATAAAATGTCTTAGCAGAGAGCCTGGCCTGGTTCATGGAGTGGCACTATAAACTTCAAGTTTTATGGTTTGATTTTCCTATATCGTGCAATCCCCAAATGACTATCTTGAAGTCTGATAATTTTTCTTACAATATCATATCAATAAGGAAATCATAAAAGATGTAAGGACAAAACACAAAAGCAGCTGGGTTTGGCCTAAAGTGTGTACACCGTATGTCCTAGCCTTCACACTCACTCTGTTACTACATGGATTATAAAATAAATATGAACATATTAATAATAGCTTTGCCTATATTATGTCCTCTTCTTTACCAATTCTTTGATAACTTTACACTCACATTTGTAGAACTTTTTTGTATTGCAATGTTAACCAGTGGGAATTTATTAACTGAGTATTTTTAACTCATCCACCTTTGATACATTTAGTAATTCAAAAAATAATTTATTCAGAAAAGATACCTATTGAGTGACAGTCATTTTACTAGATTTCAAGCACACAACAATATACAAAGTTGAGGAAATGGAAAAAGAGTCCATTACTATGTAACATATTAAGTGCTAAAATACAGGGCAATTTAAAATGTTATGAGCTGAGACAAAACAACAGAAATATGGCATAAACATAGGGAAGTAAAAGAATTCAAGGGAGTATATAACCATGAAGTAAATGCTTAATCTTAGAGACAGAGGCTTAAAGAAAAGAATAGATTAAAACCTAAAAAAGAAAAGAAAGAAGATCCCAGCATAATCAAGGAGAACGAAATCCCCCAATATCCTTCATTGCTTATTCTTTCAATATAACACACACCTAGGTTCATCTTATATCCTGGTTAATGCCAATTTTATCAACTTTTTCATTAAAGCCAAACTGGACTTAGTACAGTTAATAACAAACTGTCTGTATACTAAGTGTATCTCTTCCATAACTGACTGTGTAATGCCTGAAATTAAGAAAGTGAGACAGAAATAATCAAGTGCCTTTAAGAGTTATCGTGATTTCGAGATTTAAAGGATTCTCATGCATGTGCAAAGGAACCTATACAGATGACCACTTAGTACAAAGGATAACTCTGCACTATTGTTACATTGTGACCACAGTAGACTGGAACCTTAAGTGAAAAAATCTGGAAGATCCTTGGAGTCCCTATCATGTATATTTCTCAGCATAGATACTGTATATCAAGCAGATGCGGGATGATTATGGAACTCCTCCATTCTATTTCTCATAAGGCAAAGTCTCTGGCTCCTTTGATTGACTTTTTCTTTTACTATCTGTTAAACATGTAATACCATAATTTTTTTAATAGCGTAAGTTACCCTTCCAACTACCCATTTGTTCTATTTTAAACTAATTGAGTACACTTAAATACACTGACTTCTTAATGTTGTTTTGAAAAAAAATCTTTTTCATTTAAAAATTCATTACATCTTTTTATAAATCAGATGCTTTTATGATCTTTGTCATATATTAATTTACTCAACAAATATTTACTCAGTTCATACAAGGTGCCTAAGAAGATATTGTCTTGTCTTCAAGACATTTATTTTATGATGGGGAAAGATAAGAAATTAATAAATACAGTAATCAAGGGGTATGAAGTGGACACATAAAAGAGGAGGGAATGACTTCTTTCCACCTGGTTAAGATAGAAAGGGAGGGAAAGGGGAGCAGTGGTAATGTAAGTTAATCCTTAAAAATTGAACATGTACTTGCTCAATGAACCAGGCAAAGAAGATGAGGCATAGGAAGCAGTATGAACAGAGGCAGGGAGACAGGAAAGTTTTATGCAATAATGTGCTTTTCTGTTCAGATAATTGCCAGAAGATTTTTATGACCAAAACATAGGAAATAATGGGGGAAAGAGATCTGATATCCAAGGCTCCAGAGGCAGGAGAAGAAGAGAGCATGCTAAAGAGCATGGATTTGATCCTGAAATCCAAAAGAAGTTATTAAAATTGTAAGGAGGGTGGATAACAAGATCACATTAGGTGTTTTAAAATGTATACTGTAAGAATAGACAAATAGATTATTGAAACATAGTACAAAGTCCATAAACAAACCTAAGTATTTCTGGGAATTTGGTATATTACCAAGGTGGTACTTTAAATGTGTGGGAAAAGGAAATTATATTAGAGGGCTGAAGAATGTAGAGTCATTTTACTAGGGTTAGAATCCTGATTCTACCAATTGGTACCTTTACTAATTGGGAAAACCATATAATCATTTGATGCCTTACTTGTCTCCTCTTTAAGATGTTTAGTTTAATTCCCAAACTAAGTCCAAAAAGATGAGATTAAATTGAACAATACTTGGCATACATAAATGTTGTTCACTAAATATTAGTGACTGCTATATTATTATAATGGCAAGTTGGCCAGCCATTACAGATTATTTAGATACCTATTTCATGCCATTAATAGGAATATATTTCAAGTGGATCAAAAACCTAAAATTTCTTTTTAAATTATGGGACTATTAGAAAAAAACATATAGAAAAATGTCTTTATAACCTTTGGGTAGAGAAACCTTTTTTAAAAAAGAAAAAATGTTGAAATCATAAAAAACTGATAAGTTTAAATATGTCACAATTATAGTTGTCATGCAAGACATCTTCTCCCTCAAATTAAGACAAGTGACTGACCAGATTTATATATATATGCTATATAAAATATATATTATACATATATGAGATACATTTTATATATAACATGTAAATGTATAAAATAACTGGTGGCAAGGGGATGGAGAAATAGGTATATATGTTGTGCTCATAGGAGTACAAACAGGTATTACCATTTTTTGACACAGTTTGGCAGTGTTATTAAAATAAAAATCATTGATACCCTCTGAACCTATTTCTATTTCTTAGTTATTTATAATAATAAAGGTAATTTACATTAAAATACCTCAACATGGGCAGTGTGATATAAATGCATAAAGAACCATTCACACATATGCACAAGGAAGGATATGAAAGGATGTTTATAATGCCATTGTTTATAATATAAAAAATATAAAACAACCTTAATTTTCATCAAAAGGGTTCTAACTATGCTATGCATATACTATAGAATGCCGTAAGTATTTAGAAAGACTATTACTTACATGGAAATAAGTCTATGACACATTGACAAGATAAAGAACAACAAAGTACAATGTTTAAACTACAAAAGGTTATAAATGTTTATATAGTGCTATGGTCTGAATGTTTGTGTTCCCCAAAATTCATATGTTGAAACCTAATCACCAGTCATGGTATTGGGAGGCCTAGGGAAGATAATTAGGTCATGATGGTAGAACTCTCCTAAACGGTAGTAATGCCTTTATAAAGGAGGCCCCAGAGAGCTGTCTTCCCCCTTTTACTACATGAAGTCACAGCAAAAGCACTGCAGCCAGAAAGCAGCCCTCAACAGACACACTAAATCTGCCAGCACCTTGGTCTTGGACTTCCTGTCTCCAGAACCATAAGAAATAAATTTCTGATATTTAAAAGTGACCTAATCTGTGGCATTTTGTTATGACAGCCCCAGGGAACTAAGACTAATATGTATATATTATCAAGAGAAAAAGTCTGAAAATGTTGCCTTTCCTTCTCTCCCATCTCTGGTAATAAAATTATCCTTAGGGAAAACCAATGTCTTAGGACTGGAGTGTGGCTTGTTTTTCCTCAACCCATAATATGGATGGAGACATGCTCCTCACTGGACCACTAGAAATATCTTTATTCCCTTTGCCATGGTGAGTATTCAAAACCTGGGTGACCAAAGTCAAGACAAATAGTCTTAACCAGAGGTGTTTTTTTTTCTCTTTTTGATAGAGTTGAGAGTATGTTTAATAAACTTAATAATGGCATCAGAAGACTGTTACAAGCATGGAGCATTACTCTAATATAGACTGCCTCAGTACATGCCCACCAACTCCCCATGAGTCACAGGAAGTTAGGAAGAAGAGGTAGAGTGAAGTCAACCAGAGTTTTACTAAGAGTTGATGTCCTTTTTTTTGGAAAAACTATTAGGTAAAGTAAGTTTTGAAATTTAGTGACTGTATATGCCATTGCACTAAGAATGTTTAATTGTATAGCCAAACTTATTTCTAACAAATATAGGATGTATGTCTCTTAAACCAACAGAAAGAAGAAAAGGGGAAAAAAAGAAACTTTTTTTTTCAAGCAAAATTTATGAAAGCACACATTAAACTGCACCACTGAGGACCCTGGATATCTGTATATTTTACTATATGTAAATTTAAAACAAATAAAAGGAAAAAGAAATGCAAAAGGCAGAAGGAAAGAAGAAATAATGGTAAATGGAAAACATAAAATATTATGGTAGAAATTAGGAATAAGTCCAAATATACAATAGTCCTGATCAATATAACTAGATTAAATTCCCTTCTCAAAAGACAAATGTTCATATTTGATATATAGAATTATATATCTCTGTGATACTTACAAGGCACATCTAAAACAGAATGACATAGAAATAAACAGAATTTATCGGAAATAAAAAGAAGGAAAAATATACTTAGCATATAACACAGAAATCCTAAGTATCTACCTGAGGGCAGTGAAAACATATGTCTACACAAAGACTTGTACACCAATATTTATATTTCTTTATTCATAATACACAAAAGTTTTAAACAACCTAACAATCCATCAACAGGTAAATAAATAAACAAATTGTTGTGCATGTGCACTATGGAATACTACTCAGCAATAAAAGGACTGAATTACTGATACAACACATAGTTGAATTTCAAAGTCATTAAGTTGGGCAAAAGAAACCAGACACACAAAAAAAACACACATATAGTAGTACAATTCCATTTATATGAAGCTCTAGAAAAGACAAGTTTAATTTGTAGTGCTTGTCCTGGATGAAAGGGAATTTGGGGAGGATGATCCAAACGTTCTGCGTTTTGATTGTTGTGGTGGTTAACTGAATATATTAACTTGTCAAAGCACATTGAAATGTACATAAAATGGGTACATTTTATTGTATATAAATTATATCATAGTAAATAAAAAGGTGGAGAAGGCAAAAAAAATCATCGGAGCACAAAGAATAGCTAACTTGGTTTTGGAAGTTGAGAACAGGCTTTTCTGTACAGGGGAATCAAAGCCTTTTATTCTCTTTTTTAAAGTGAGAGCTGAAGAAAGAGCAAGGATAAGCCAACAGTATTCCAGACAGAGGAAGTAGTAAGCACAGCTTCAAAAGCAGATAAGAAAGACCATGGCTCATTTGAGAAACTATGGGTAGCTTAACAAATCCAGAAAGAATAGGTAATGAACTGCTGTGATAAACAAAGAATCAGGTGAGAGTACTTGTTCCATATCTCACATAAGTAAGTCTGCCTTTATTTTGCCCTTACATATGAATGATGCTTGTCGAGGCATAGAAATCTTGGCTCACTATCCTTTCCCCTTAACGGTCTGCAGCTTTTCTCATTGTCATTGGGGTTTAGTGTTCTTGAGATGTTTAAGGTTGTCTGGCATTTGTTCCACTTCCGGCAAACTAACTCTTCGCGCTCATTTAATATAGTGCTGTATTTGGATATTATTTCGTTAATATTATTTTCCTGATATTCAATGAGTCCTTTCAGTTCACTCTTCATTTTTATCACTACCAATCCCTTTATCATCTTATTATCTGCTATTAGAAATCTTAGCATACAGACATCAGAACTCCTCTATCAGTCATGTTTCATCTTTTCTGATAACTCCTTTTTCATTTCTAATGAATTCTCAGAGAAATTTTTATGCCTGGGTTTTCCTCCTAATTTAATTATGTGTTTTGTTAATACCTCATTGGTTTTCTTCCTTTGTTATTGTTCTTAATTCAACAATTATTTTCTTTAGCAGCACATAGTCTTTCCCTTTTCATTACCATCAGCTCTTATTTCATAGACATGATGTCCTCTTAAATGTTTATTATTGAATTAATGTAAATTTCTAATTACATTATTTATTTGTCAAGGCTTTCCAGAGAAGCAGAAATAATAAGAATTGCTAACGAGAGAGAGAGAGTGATTTTAAGGAATTAGTTTATGCAACTGTGAGGGCTTGCAAGCCTAAAATCTGTAATTTACAAGCTGGCAGCTGGAAACTCAGGCAGGATTTCTATGTTACAGTCTTGAGGCAGAATTTCTTCTTCCTTAGGAAACTTCAATTTTTGCCCTTAGTGCCTTCAAGTGACTGAATGAGGCCCATTTCCACTATTGATGGGAATCTCCTTTCCTAAAAGTCATCTGATTATAAATGTTAATCACGTTTACAAAATACTTTCACAGCAACATTTAGATTCGTGTTTGATCAAACAACTGGACACCACAGCCTAGCCAAGCTGACAAATAAA
The DNA here is from genome assembly GCA_008086735.1 of Cheirogaleus medius. Classification (NCBI taxonomy): domain Eukaryota; kingdom Metazoa; phylum Chordata; class Mammalia; order Primates; family Cheirogaleidae; genus Cheirogaleus; species Cheirogaleus medius. The sequence goes on from VBSM01002937.1 coordinate 30,988,475, forward strand.
ATTAATCATTGCATATTATAATTCGCATCAATGACTATTACATTCATATAAAATATTGCATTTGCCTGTGATATTATTGGCCCTCTTGTTTCTTATACTATTAAACCATTTATTCTCATTCCTTCATGCAATTATATTTCTGTGAAATGCACCATCATTTCACTTGTCCAGATTTTTGTGTTTTGTTTTATTTTTAATCAATAGAGAAGTTATGTGAATGTCTGTACTGATTTGGAGGCTGAAATTAATTCTGTCAAATCATACCAGGTTAAATAACCTATCTCAGATTCTCATCTTAATCTTTTATAGGGGTAAAAAAATTAACCCTTTTAGTAAAAGAAATATGTTCATAATAACTCTCCCTTGGTATGTCAGGTTGAATACTCACTTCAAGCTAAAAGTGGTGCCATTAGGCTCCTGACCTTGAGCGATCCGCCCTCCTCAGCCTCCCAAAGTGCTAGGATTACAGGCGTGAGCCATCACGCCCAGCCAAAGTGGTGCCATTAGGAAAAAAATTTTCTCACACTCTCATTTAAAATTTTTCTATAAAATTAAAGTGAAAAATCACCATCGCAGGCAATAAAAATGATTCATTTGGCAAGCTACATATAAGCAAGTTTGGAATCTTGTTAAAATAATTAAAATTAAGCTATTGATACCTTTTATAAAAATAAAGGGAGTGGTCAGTGGTTATTAATAAAACAAATAGTGCCATCTACTGACTGCAAAATTCTATTGTGAAAGTTGCCATAAACATCAATATTATACCTCATTATTTTCTAGTCTGACAGTGCTACAGTCAGTTTATTTGGTAGTTTGGATTTTCTAAGAATCTCTATTCATTTAAAATGATCACATTTCAATCTCTTGTTCTGCTAACTAAAGTGGAATTTACATGTGTATAAATCAAATGACTGCCACTTTACAAAATCACTGCCATCAGGAAGCAATTTTTTAAGTGTTCTTTTGTGCTAAGAACTACAAGATATAAAAGAAATATGCTTGTATCCTTTTCAAAAAGAATACACATACATGATTCAGTAAGAATTGCAGAAATTGCAGAAATGTAAGAAGAATAGCCCCTCCAAAAAAAGAAAAACAAAGAGGAAAAGGAAAGAAAAAGAATGTTCAAATGACTCAAGAAATGAAAGCACTGATGTAATTTACTAATAAAGGTGAATCTTTAAAGTATATTTTATAATAGGTATAGTAAGTAGAATAGAGTTAGCCTTCACCACCTTTTAATATAGACGTACTTTTATAGAGAAAGTAACGTTAGAGATCAATGTGGGCAATCAAAACAATAATGTGAGGATAGCATCATGCACTGCATTTAAATAGAATTCAATATTTTTAAAGTGCAGAGACAAAACTTCCTGCTGTGGCTCATGAGCTACACTGGAAGTTTCTGAAAGTCAGAGTACGGAAGGACAGGCCTGGGCTCACAATATAGTTTGGAGGGTGTTGAGAAATAAATGGCTTCAGAGCCAGGGACATGGGACCAGAAGGAACTTTCAATGGGTAAGTCTTGGATCACAGTGTTCTCATGGGAGGGAGGCAAAGGGAGATTTCACATACACAAAGGAAAATACCATGTGAAAACAGAGCAGGGAGAGATTTAAAGATTGGAGTGATGTAGCCACAAGCCGAGGGATGCCTGCCGAAGCAGGAAAAGGCCAACGCCTTGATTTCAACCGAGTGATACTGATTTCGGATGTGTGGCCTCTAGAACTGTGAGAAAATAAATTTATTCTATCAAGCCACTAATTTCGTGCTAATTTGTTATAGCAGCCACAGGAAACTAATACACTCCAGGTGACTTTCCTGTTCTATAATCCAGGATTTGTTTTCATAATAATGAATATCATTTAAATATCTTTGGTATTATTAGCATCATGCTAAAACTTTGGCAAAAATAAGACCTCAAAATCTCTAACCCTTATACCTGTTTTCTCCCTAGATCATACTGCTCGCCTCCCTGCTCACTCTATTCCAGCCATACTGGATCCTTCATGTGGGAGAGTATTTTAGACCTGGGCACTGGCTGTTTCTTCTAATTGGAGTATTTTTTCCTCAGACATCATAATGATTAACTCTCTTGCCTTCTTCAAGTTTTAGATCAAAACTGTCATACTCATTGGGTGTATTACAGCTATAGTCATTCCTTAGTTTTTCCTGGAGATTAATCTCAGGACCCTTGAGGATACCAAAATTTAAGGATTCTCATAGTATTTACACATTCTCCCATATACATTAAATAATCTCTAGATTACTTATAATACTTAATACAATGTAAATGCTATGTAAACAGTTGTTATACTGTATTTTTATTTGTATTGTTTTTTATTGTTGTATTTTTTTTCTGAATACCTTTGATTCATGGTTGATTGAATGCAAAGATGCGGAACCCACCTAGGCAAAAGGCTGGAAGGAGGACCATCCTCTATTCAACATTGCAACCTCCTTCCCAATCTGGCATAACAGAACAATTATAATCTGCCCTCTCTCATTTTTAAAATCTCATTTCAGTATCTAAACTGTTATATGATTTACTTAAGTATTATGTGTATTTTATATCATCCTTCTGCTCTCTCTAGTATGTAAGCTTCATGAAGTAGACTTTATCTCTTTTGTTCAGTAATATATTCCCAGCGCATAGAACAAAATCTAGCATATAACAGGTACTCAGTAATTCTTTCTTGAATATATAATTGAAGGAAAACATTTAAAAATCTGTTGCATTAAGGTACAGATGTTGAGAGCCTAAATTATCCTAAGGCTAATTTCCAGTTTCAGTTCAAGCTGATATATTATCAAATCTTCTTGTGTTTCATTTCAAATTTTGTTCTGTGCCAGCTAAATGCTCACACTTTATTAATAAGGTGACTGACCTGACAATACTTTGTAGATATGCTGGTGCCATAGATCTCTGATTATCTGATAGGTTGTGAGCTTTTCTGTTCATGTGAGTCCTAAATGGGTCTCCAGGAAAACCTATCCCCTGGGCAAAGGCGGGCTGGCACAAATGCCAGGTATTGAGCTCCTACAACCAGGTTGGGTCACAAAAACTGCCACTCAACCTGTTAGGCAATTCCCTAAATTGACAGAAATAGGCATTAATGGATGTAAAGAAAAAATGTTTGAACATTTTCTAAGTAAACTGAATACCATGTATAGAGAGGCAACTTAGTTTTGTAAGCTACTTAGTTAAAATCTTCCCTTGTCTGTTATTAATAACAAGGGAAACTAAGAGAAACTCCATCTTTCTTTTTGGAAAGGGGCTGAAATACTGAAAAAGTGAATCACTTTAAATAGTTAGAAAACAACTTGTACTAGGATGCAAAACTGTGCTGCTGCACTCGGTAACAGAGAACTCAGGAAGGACTACAGGAAGGAAGATGCTCTGATGTGAAGGTTCAAGCCACCAGCACAAAAGGCCTGAAGGAGAGAAAGAATCAACGCAGGAAGCTGAGGATGTGGAACTGCAGTGACTGCCAAGTGGTATGTGAGCAACCCAGATGAGCATGCCAGGGAAAGGGAATGTCCGCTGGCAGGAAGGTCCTAGACATATGGATGTCAAGAACAGGCAGCATATGCAATTTTCAATGGCATTTTGGTTAACATTCATACTTCCTTGATTATATTTTTCACAGTTGTTGAATACGAACTTTTACATTTGATTACAAAGTGTTTTAATTTGGTGATCTGTAAACATTTTTCCTTTTGTTTTTTAGAAATGCATTTTAACAATAAACAGATCCAATTAAAGAAAGTTGTGTTTTACTTTTCTTTTTAAGGATGATGTAATTATTCAAATTATAAATTAACATAATGTTAACAGGTTTTGAATATTATTTTTGGAAGAGGTGAGAAATTTATCACCCTATTCTATTTTAAAAATGGGTGTTTTAACTTACATATTTAGAATTTAATGGTTAAAACTCTTTTCAGGGAAAGTTATAGATCATAAAACTGTAAGTGTGATGAATCAGGAAACAGGGTAAGAAAGAAAGACTAAAAATATAAAAAGCCTTTTATGCAATTAAATCTAAGAAATTTAAATAACCAGGCATAAAAAATAATTTGGAGAGAAGTTTCCAATATAAAATGCGCTATCCAAATAATTGTAAAACAGAAAAGATTAGAGAAATAGCAAGGTGGCATGCTCATGGTGGAAGTTTCTATTTTAACCAAATTATTTTAAGTATGGTTGTACAGAACATTAATTCTGTGAAACAAAATTATCAAATTGTTGACACAACCTAGGATTTGAGGATGAAAGAAATGATTCAATGAAAATGATTCAAAGAAATGATTCAAAGAAAATGTTAATAACTGATAGATACTACCAGTATCTATAACTGATAGATATAGAACAAAAGTCACTCCATGAAAAAGACACCTGCACTCGAATGTTTATAGCAGC
>VBSM01002937.1:30997844-31013276 GCA_008086735.1 Cheirogaleus medius
AAAAAAAAAAAGAAAATGAAATTGCAGATCGTGTTCTTATAACTTTGTAATAATATTTATGTGTTATTGTTAGCAATGAAAGTAGGGAACATTTATAATTATACAAATGATATGTAAAAATAGCATTCGAGATTCAGTTAAAAGTCCCTGAATTATTTTAATGTATTAATTATTCATAGTACATACAAAATTAAATGGTCATTAAAATTTTGTGAAAATTATCTTGGGTAATTTAGATGATTTTAACTATAATTTCTAGAGAAATTCCACATTCAGTCTGTCAATCATTGAATATGTACTCAGTATTGCATTTTAGCGTATAAGAGAAAAATAGTCTATTTCTTCAAAGGCTTTTAGTGTTGTTGGAAAATAATTAGACAACATGAAATAGTAGCAAATGTAAAAAGACAGAGTATAGATAGCAAATAGTATGGGGTATTGGCAAGGGTCACAGAGGAGAACGAGGCACAGGAGGATTATTGGAGATGGATTATTGTGTTGATGAGGAAGCAGAGAGCAAAAGTCATGAATTCACATAGTGGAGGAGCAGGAAAAGAGGAAAAGTCATTCCAGGAATGGGAAACAAGATGAGCAAATTTCTGAGATGATGATGATGATGATGATGAATTGGTGCCATGTTTTACACTTATACTATGCTTGGCACATGGCTAAGTCCTTTTTCACCTTAATTCCTCACAAAATGATGTAAAATGAGACTTCATTTTCCACTTTGCAGATAAAAACCCGACACACAACTCTTAGAACCAGACTAAAGACAAACATTCTAAGCCAATGCCCAAGTTCTTAACAAGGTAAAATGAACAAGGTAAGTCGGGAACTGAGGAGCTCAGCTTTACCAGAACTGGAAATATATGTCTGAGAAAGAGAAATGGAGGTAAGTTGAATTATTAGTGTGGGCTCAGATGCACACAGAATTAATGATATCATTGTAACTTTAATACTTATAGAGAGAAATAGGGAGATATTGGGGAGTCTTGAGCATGGAGGTGATGTGGTGCTGCTATAACATCACCCCTGTTTTTGGTTTTAATAATACATTTTTTATATATAAAGTATTTATTTTAATGCACATATTTACCTACAAAATTTATAGAAAATAAAACAAAGCAGAATATATAGAATACCATCTTAAGGCTTTTTAGGAGCAGAAGATTTTATTGCTGCAGTTCAAAGAATAAAATTTTATACATGTGAAAGCTAAGATGAACATTTCAATTAAATGGCAGCCTTACTTAAAAGTTTTTGTCTTGTTATTGAATTTTCAACTTTATGTTAAATGAAATTTAAAAGATTGCTCACGAAATAATTTAAAATCTTTTCAAAATCTTTTAATAAACAGGTAAAAGGCACCTCTAGTACTTTAAAATATTTACAGCAATCTCAGTAGTTTAATTTTAAGGGCTATCATGGTACACCTGACTATTATGCATACACAGTATGTCATTAACACTCTCTGAACAGTGAGAATTGTAGACTAGTTTGTGGCACAGCTCCCACGTTATCCTGTAATGGAGCGGGTGATCAATTACACCTGTGCAATACCAGTGTAACGGCATGCCCACCACAGCATGAAATCCAGTTATCTAAAATAATGACTGTCAAATTCCCAGACAACACATAATTATAACTAAACTTGCATATTCACAAGCATTTGGGGTGTTCTTAAAATCATTTTAAAAAATATAAAGGATATTTAGCATTAAATGAAAACAATAAATTGAAAAATATAACCACAATAGTTGCTGGAGTTCAATATCTAGTTTAACAAAAAATGTTTCTCAAAACATCTATAATTTCTTACAACATAATGGAGATGAGTTTTCCTCATGAATCCAATGTTTGGCCCGCAGTATGATTACAAGAGAAATGTATGTCACTTATATCATCACAAGACATACTGCATTCTGCTAATACCGTTCGACATCGAGCCGCTAGAACTGATGGTGCAATTGTGTACTCCGGCAAAGAACAAGCCTATTAGAGTTACACAGCTAATGGTGAAAAACGGCCGATCCCATAATGATGTGGAGAAGGACGCCTTTTGTGTCTCAGGATCTATCAGCCAGTTCCAGGCACCAGTAGCTGTACAGACAGATACCACTATAAGAAGCATTCTCCAACGTCCAGTGGCAGGTTGCAAACAATGAATATATCCAGTAAGTCTCCTCTCAAAAGCCTTGAGATCTCCCGCCTGCTCCAGCGAGTTCATGTTGGCGGCAGTCGGTCACTGCCAGGCCCGCCCGGCCCGCAGCGCCAGCTCCCGCCTCTAACTGCTCGCTTCTGCCCCTCCCCCAATAATACATTTTAAACATTTTTATCCACACTTCATACTACTGAAAAGTTGTTCATAAAACTTCCAACAAAGTACAGTAAAATAGAGGGACTGGGAAAAAAATGTATTTCCAAGAAAATTGGCTCTGGTATTTTCATTACTGCTTAATTCAGCTTGATGCATAATATTCAATTTTTTTAAAAAAAATTATTACTACTAAAAATAAACATAATTTTCACTAAAGAAAATTAGTAAGAAATAGTTTAGGGGAATAGATAAATAAATCTGAGAATTAAAGAAAAATGAATGCTTTCCCCAAAACATATCATATCTCAAATATTATAAAACCAGTTATTATTTTAGTTTATTTGTCTATTCATTTATTTACATATATTTATATATCATGCAAATATATACTTTTTTTACTTTGCTCTAGATACTGTGCTACTGAACAACAAAAAACAGACATCTAAAGACATGCCTTCTACATTTAAGTTGTACCATGTAATCCAGAGAGGATTTCCAGTAGCTATATAGCCTATCAGATATCAAACATGTATAAGAAAGATTTTTTTATTATTGCCAACAATTTGTAAAAAGAAAACCAAAACAAAAAAAATTAGAATGATGTTGATTTCCAAAAGTGAAATTATAATAGGCAAGAATCAATGTTTGGCTTTGTTTTACTTTTCATGTTGAAGATAATAGAGGATAAGAGGGTTGTCGGGAAAGTATCCGGCCACTGTAATGAGAGTAGGTACGTGGCTGGGTACTTTCTGGACAGCCCTCTTATGCTAAAAATCAGTTTCAAAGATCACATTAAGGAGACCTTTTGTTCCTGAAGAAAGGTACTTTGAGTGATTATTATACACTTATTTTGAAATGGGATACATTTTATGTATTAACACCACTAATACATGCAGTGACATTTCAGTCAATGACAGACAGCATACACTATGAGAAATCCCATAAGATTATAATACTATGTTTTTACTTTACCTTTTCTATGTTTAGATATGTTTAGACACACAAATACTTACCATTGTGTTACACTTGCCTCAGTATTCAGTGCACTAGCACGCTATACAGGTTTGTAGCATAGAAGCAGGTTATACCATATAACCTAGGTGAGTAGTGGGCTGTACCATCTAGATTTGTGTAAGTATACTCGATGTTTGCAAGATGAAATTGCCTTTCCTAGTGTGTAGCCTTGTTGTTAACCAATGCATGATTGTATTCAATTTTATAAGATTTAAGCATATATATCTAAGGAAAAAAATCAGTGTACATTGTTACAGTAGGCCACTTTAAATATTTAAGAAGATTACAGAGCTTTGTGGAAAATTGTTAGGCCATATTATGTTCTTTCTATAACTCATTTTTCTTTCTAATAAAAGTCTGAAAAACTATGGCTTGCATTGTTCAATATTTATGTAGTGATTAATTTATAGAAGCAGGAATCCAAATCCAGTGGCTTAAAAGTAAATGCTTAACCATATTACAAATGCATTTAAAGGGACATTACTTGTCTTCACACAGCACATCCGACAAAATGTATTGTGAACAACCTATATGGATATCTACTTACTACCCCATCCTCCATCAATTCCTCAATTTATATTTATGGATAAAACATATCACATTCCTAATTCCTATTCTCTAAACTGATTCTCATAGTCAAGCTGTTATATACTACAATCCCCTTGCTTCTGATAAATATTCTAAACTTTTCTATAAGAAATATATTTTGGATTTTGTTTTAAAGTAAAAAATGAAACAAAACAAAGAGAAAAGAGATGAAAAATAATTTTTTTTTTTTTTTGAGACAGAGTCTCACTCTGTTGCCCAAGCTAGAGGGCCATGGAGTCAGCCTAGCTCACAGCAACCTCAGACTTCTGAGTTTAAGCCATCCTTCTGCCTCAGCCTCCGGAGTAGCTGAAACTACAGGTATGCCCTGGCTAAATTTTTCTATATATATATTTTTAGTTGTCCAGATAATTTCTTTCTATTTTTAGTAGAGACAGGGTCTCGCTCTTGCTCAGGCTGGTCTTGAACTCCTGACCTTGAGCGATCCTCCCACCTCGGCCTCCCAGAGTGCTGGGATTACAGGCGTGAGCCACCATGCCCGGCCTTGATGTTTAAACTTTTTAATGAAAGCACTATTCTACAAGGCCCCAATCATGACACTCTCAACAGATTTGACATTACTTCGTGAATCCAAGGTATATGCCTTAAGATTTCTATAGGGGTTTGTCTACATGTAGGTTATTAAAAGACAATGTAAGGCCATTTAGCTACGTTGGTGGCAGAAATTAACCTTCAGAAATTTTGTCAGTACAAGTATATTTTTAGGCACACAGTGTTTTATCCATGCATAAGTGAATAAAACAGGATAATTACCTAAAAATATCAGATTACTGCTCTTTGGAGGCTGAGTGCTTTCAGTCTAATGAAAATAAACTACAATAGACATTTAGATTTTCAATAGTAAGAATATAATGCCATTTGTAGGGGGACTGTGTTGTCTATTGCTTCTAGAAAAGCCTTGAAGTTTTAGGTACAAATAAAAATGAGCAAAAAAGTAAGTTTTTTCAAACTTGTGATTTATTTTCTCTGACTCTGTATCTTGAAACAAACCAAATCATTATATTGCACACCTAAGGCAAATAATAATAATAATGTGTTCTTTGGATTTCATTAAATCAAATTTCAATGATTTATATCTAGCCTTTCTAATGATGGTGTGCAGTTCATTACTGAAAGCATACAATTCTGAATGAACTCAAAGAGCTATTTGTAATTGATCTCTTTATCAAGATTTACTATTCCTCATGGTTGAATAATGATTTCCTGTGGAGAATATATAACATTTTCATCTTATTTTTCCATTGTTTCTTTCATCAATCACAGGGCAACAAGTAATTGGAATGTCTTTCTGAGAACAAAGGAAATGTGGAAAAATATAACTGTTAATGATTTTTTAAATTTATTTTAATTTTAAAGCTATCATTTTACATTGTTATATTTTTAGAAAGGTATTTAAAGTTCGTGGTTTGGAACTCAATATTTCAATGTATCAGTGTTGTGTTTCTGAATGTCATGTATCTAAGAAATCATGATCCACAATGGAAAAATCAATTCAATTCAAATGATTCAGCATTTGAAAATATCCAACCAATCTCTTATTAGATTTTAATGATGTTAAATTATTACTTAAGAAATACTTTGTATCACTTTTTTTAAGTTTCCAAGGTGCTATTGAACAAGTCAAAAAAGACATGTTTTATATAAAGTCTGCTAAAAAAGCTGACTTCAATTAAATCATAAATGTCTGTTCCCAGAGTTTAAGTAAACAGATTAAGAATAACAGAGAACTTCAGAAAATATTGAAATGAATATTCATTTTTAGAGACTAAACTTGTATCAGTCCATCCTGATTTGAGGAGGTAGCTAAAATCTTCTTCATTTATACTTTTATTTGTACAATCAGTTTTAATGTCTGGTTTATAATTTTTTTGTGATTCAAATTCGGAGTTACTATTAAATATGATTAGCTCTACTTGTATTGCAGATAACTTATTTTCATGAAAAATGGGGGAAAATGTTGATTCATTTTAAGTGAATGAATGCTTAAATATATGATTCCTAGGACATTTTGCTACTTTTGAAGCTTGCTCTTAGTATAACTTCTATGTATATATTTGTACAACTTTATTTAATATATTTGTTCATAAATAATAAGCACTATGGGTTGTCATATTGTGCAACTTGTCACTGAAATACTGGTTTTGGTCACATTTGCAAATTGTTCAATTAGCCAGTATTGGTTATCTATCCACAAGGTAGAGAAAGGCAGACAGCACAATGGCAAAAACCAAATGTAAGAATATGGCAGTGAAGTCACCTAATTGTCCCTAGCTTTCCTAGGACAGTCCCAGTTTATGCTTGTTGTCCAAGTAAGATTACTAATAGTGCTCCAGATTTGATGAAAGATTAAATGGTCACATTTCTTCTATAACATATGCTGTTGTGATACATACAACCGAATTCCATTGACTTCATACAAATTAATTATTTAGAAAGGCAGTAGTTTTTATTTTATAGTAACACCTTGTCTAGCTTTTGGACAAACCATCTGCATGCCCAAACTACATAGAATTCCACTTATTCTTACATACACACATGTCTATGTCTATGTAGTCTTTACTAACACCATTATAATTAGAAGATAGGAATAAAACACTTAACCACTGTTTATCATTTCAATAATAAGTGCATATAAAGTACAATTATGAGCTAAAACTATAGCAACCAAAAGAAATTATCCAAAAGGTATGTATATAATAAATTTAAAATCATAAAAGAAATACTATATTCACATAAAATAAATATGACTTCATAAAGGAAGCTTGAAATTTTAGAACTTTAAAAAAATCACATGTAATTTAAAAGTAAATCAAAATTTACTTTTGAATATATCTACAATAATAGAATATATCTACAATAGATAGATATCTATCTATCTATATGTATCTGGTCTACAATAAACCAGACAATTTAATAATTACCAGCCATAAATGAAATAGCTACAGATCAATAGCTACAGATCAATAAAACAGTGCTATAAATCCAATAGAAAAAGTGGTAAAGAATATAAACCCAATATTATGGAATAGAAATAAAAGCCCATAAATATATAAAAACTATAAAATCTATTTGAAAATAAGTAAATATTAAAAACAATAGAATCTATGAGTATTAAATTAACAATCTAAAAATCTGACAATATTCCCATTTTGTTAGCTGTGTTGAGAGAAAAGCACTACTACCAGGAGTGGAAATTTGGTCTAAATTTCTGTAAGAATTTAGTTTTGTTTAAGAAAAATAAATATTTTTAAATTGCTAATTTTCCTTCTGAAAATAAATAAAAAGTAATTAATATATAAAAAGTTTAATATTTTCAATATTAATATAGTTGAGGATATTACTCAAACTGATGCTAGCAAAATAAATATATTCTAAAGATTAGAAGCTAAAAGAATATGAACATGATTAAAGTAATTACGATGGAATATTGACTTGAGAAACTGATGGATGCAATACCAAAAGAGAACATGAAGACATAGATCTATAAACAGCATAATTTCAATTACATAAAAATATATCTGCATAAAAAGTTTTAAAGAAAAATACTCTAACCTGCTAAATTAATTATGTTACTTTTATTTTTTATTTGCAATGTACTAGTATATGTTAGTGGCATTTAACATGTAAAAAATTATAAAGTAGTTGAAGTCAGTGAAAATAATTTCCTACACCCTAAGGCATATTTGAAAGTAATGTGCACTTTACGAATGAACATTATACAGACATAACAACTACACTACGTAGCATAGAGGTCAAGCACTTGCACTCTGTAGTCAAACATATTGGAGTAGAATCTTCGTACTTAATAGCTGTGGGGCTTTGGAGAAATTCTTCAGCCGTTCAACAATTCAGTAAATGAGAAAAATATTAAAATGCATACTCCATAGGCTAATTGCGAGAATTGACTGAGTGAACCTACTTAAAGTTGAGACAGGTTAAGTTTGTAGATCCTAGAAACTCAGTTTTGTGAAGTCCAAAACTGAGGTTTCATTAATCTTGTCACAGCTAAATGGAAATGCATAATCTATTCTTTTAAAAATAAGAAAGGAGGGTTCAAGGGCAGTGCTTTGAAGTACAAACTAGATAGAGAAAACAATGATATATTTATAAACCAGGAAATTGTGTAAGAACAAGTTTATGTAAGATAAATACTCCAGAATTCAGATAAAACCTCCAGAATTCAGACTGAGTAAAAAAAGAACAATCAAAAACAGTTTAGACTCAAATAAGTGCTAGGGAAAAATCGCCAGCCATTTGAGGATTTGTCTATATTACTTATATAAAGGCTTCTTTCTTTTATTCATAAGATTAAAGTCATAAAATTTGAGTACATTCGTTATCAAAAATATAATTTTAGAAATAAAGCTTTGATATATTGAATGAATTAGAGACACTACTATAATATTTAGCAATGTTGCAGAAAACTACTACATTAAACTGTCTTTGAATTCACTTATGGGACACACCTGGCAGTGTGACTAAGCAGGGAATCAGGCTATGGAAAGGAATGGAACTTGCTTTTTTTCCTCAGTTCATATTCCTTGAGGGGGATATAGTGATGCAGTTTTCAAAAATGAAGGTCTATGTCATATATTAAGTTAATGAAATAAACAACATTTAGAAGTGAAAAGACTCTTTTGTTATCAGATATACTGACAGGTATTGGAATAATATAGTAAAAGACATTCAGGTGGAGAAAAGGCATACTGTAAATAGTCTGTGTTTGCCTTCAGCATTTGTTAGATAGATCAAGCCCAAATAATGTCTCAGAAAATTTAAAATCTTTTAGTGCATAGAAATGACCACAGAGGAATTGTTTTTCTTGCCATGAAAGCTAAGCTGCCTGTTGCCTTGAGGAAAAGAAAATAATGAATTTGGAAAGTGACATTCATATTCTAAATATTGCCAGGCCTGGTGATTTGTTTTTTATTTGTTATGCTCTAGTGTAACTTGGAAGAAACTGGAAATGAATACTGATTAGAAATTTAATCAAAGAGTAATAAATGCTTTTTTGCCTTTTTAAACCAGTAATATACATTTTTCCTGAGTCTTTGCTTCCTAATCAAAGCTAATGAAATTAGGACTGTGATGCAAATTCTCAAATCGTCATTGGTTTGTAAATGTGCCTAACATGTGCCAAGAGACTGTAATAAAAATACTTTTAAAATAATTATAGATTGTAAAATATCTCACAATCCAGGAGATTAAATAGTGAATAAAAGTCAATGATGCAATTCTAAGACCTAATGATTAGATATGTAGTTTTCTGTCACTTTAACCAGACAAAATATTTTTTATTAGAGAAAGAAATGATATTCATTCAGCATTAACTCAACAAATATATGCTGAAGGCCAATGCTGCAGCAGCTGCTTGTTAGGTAGTGGGCATATGGGAATTAACATGGCACACACAACTCTTACCCTTGTTGAGATCACAATCTAGTGGCAAACAGACACTGGCTAGTCACAATAAAATGTGTACTAATTATGACAGGAAACATTTAGAATATTAGGAAAGTACATAAGATGAACATTTAACCTTATGGATTCGTGGCAATTTTCCTAGAGAAAATAAGATGTCAAAATTTTAACTTCTAATCTTCAATTCTTCCCCAGAGAAATCAGTAGTCATTTGATTCTTACTAATATGATCACATTTAGTAAAATGAAACTTGGATATATCAGAGTCTCAATAAGTGTTTGGTAATGACTTTTTGTATTTTTTAACAGGTTCCAAAATTTTAATGGTGTTTTTAAAAATTGTTTTTATCAAAGTAACCCATCTACATAGTAACCCATCTACATAGTTTAAAAATCATATGATATTACCAGATTGATAATAAAACTCTGCCCCACAGCCAAATAACACTCCCCAGAAAAAACTACCTTAAATAATTTAGCTATTTTTTTAGTTACCTACCCGAAATTCTCAGATTATACTTATTTTGATATTTCTTGATTTTTCAGTTTTAGAGACTATTCATTTCCCTTATAGAAGATTGAGGTTGAGCAGTATTGCAACACTCCCCTCACTATGAATATTCTCATATAAACAAAATATACTCTTAATACTTATGTACATACATTCACACAGCATTTCTTTTCCTTTATCTTCTCAGAGTAGTTATGTCACAATTGCATCTCTATATAAGAAGGAAAGAGACAAATTCTATACTAAAATTACATTATAAATTGTATTATGGCGCCCAGGTGTTAGGAATTATTCCAGAGTTGATTTGTATATTCTTCCTGCCTAAACCAAACTCTCCAAAAATTATATAAAACTCCTCTCAATATTATCACATATTTCAAGTAATCTATCAGTTACTTATTTTTTTTTTAATCTTAGATTGCATTCATGGGCTTTTGCCCTCCTGCAGTTTTGCTCTTTGGACCATCAGCTCAACTGTCATTTTAGACATTTCTCCACCTCTCTTCTGAGTTGACCATCTCTTGATTTGCTTTCTTGTTTACAGTACACTTTCCAGGAACTTCTTGACAAAAGTTGGATAGAACTGAAATATTTTGACAACTTACATATCTTAAAGTATTTGTATTAAATATATACATTATTCAAGACATTGTGTGAGTATATACTCAAGGTTGGTCAAGTGTTTTTCCTCAAAAAATTTTTAAGAGATGGGCCCTGCTAGATCTCACAGGCTGGTCTCAAACTCCTCAAGCAATCCTCCCACCACAGCCTCCCAAGTAGCTGAGACTACATGAGTGCGCCTCTACACAAGGCTTACTTCAAGATTCTGAAGGTAGTTCTTCTTGTCTTCTACTATCTAATGTAGCTGCTTGAAAGTCCAATGTCACTCTGATTTCTGGTTGCTAGCATGTGACTGGCTTGAAAATTTTCTGACATATCATGTTTTCTGATTGTTTCTTTTATATGGCATCATGTCCTGTTTTATGTAGGCAACACTATCTCTCATTTCTGAAGGGTCTGAACTGTAGTTTGTTTTAGTTATTCTTCTGCTCGCTCCCTGTTCCTTCTAAGTAGCTTTTGTTTTTCATTGTCTGTTTTGGTATTCTCTTTCATGTTAAAGACTTTGCTAAAAGGAAATAGCGTGATCTCTGGCTCTCATTAGATAGTTTAAAACAGTGAAAAAGTTTCATGCTTTAGGTTTAAGTCTGTTATCCATCGTGAATTGAGTTTTGTAAGAAGGGAGAGGTAGGGATCCAGTTTCAATCTTCTGCATGTAGTTATCCAGTTTTCTCAGCACCATTTATTGAAAAAAGATTCTTTTCCCCAGTGTATATTTTTGTCTGCTTTTTCAAAGATTAGATGACAATATGCAGATGGTTTCATTTCTGGGTTCTGGTACTGTTCCAAAGGTCTGTATCTCTGTTCTTGTGGAATCCATGAAGAAAATGTAGGGAAGATTCTTTCAGACATTGGCCTAGGTAAAGAATTTGTGAAGAAGACCCCCAAAGCAATCACAGCAGCAATGAAAATAAACAAATTGCACCTGATCAAATTAAAAAGCTTCTGCACAGCCAAGGAAACTATCATTAGAGCAAATAGACAGCCTACAGAATGGGAGAAAATATTTGCTCTCTACACATCGATAAAGGGCTGATAATAAGAATCTACTAGAACTTTAAAACATCAACAAGAAAAAATCAAACAATACCATCAAGAAATGAGCAAAGGACATGAACAGAAACTTTTCAAAAGAAGACAGAATAATGGCCAGCAAACATATAAAAAAATGCCCAACATTTCTCATCATTAGGGAAATGCACATCAAAACTACAATGAGATATCTCCTTCCTCCAGTGAGATTGGCTTTTATCAAAAAATCCCCAAACAACAAATACTGGCAAGGATGTGGAGAGACAGGAACACTCTTACACTGCTGGTGGAACTGCAAATTAGTGCAACCTTTGTGGAAAACAATTTGGAGATACCTCAAAGAGCTAAAAATAGACATACCATTCGATCCAGCAATAGCACTGTTAGGCATCTACCCAATAGAGCAAAAGACATTCTATAATAAAGACATCTGCACCCGAATGTTTATGGCAGCACAATTCACTATAACAAGGATGTGGAAACAACCCAAGTACCCATCAATTCATGAGTGGATTAATAAAATTTGGTATATGTATACAATGGAATATTACTCAATTATAAGAAACGACAGTGATCTAGCACCTCTTATATTTTCCTGGATAGAGCTTGAGCCCATCCTCCAAAGCAAGGTATCACAAGAATGGAAGAATAGGCTCCACATGCACTCGCCATCAAGTTGGCACTAACTGACCAACACTATGGTGCTCACAAGGTAGTAATAGTCTCCAGGGATTAGGGAGTTGGGGGGGTAAACACACAACTAATGGACATGGTGAGCATTGTAGGGGGGAAAGGCATGACTCTAACCCTCATTTGGGTGTGGCAAAGTCATAACATGTAACCAAAATGTACCCCCATAACATCCTGAAATAAATAGAGGAATGGTTACATATCTTAATAAATATAAAACATGTATAATATGTGCAACATATAATGTGCATTATAGAATTATATTCTGTCATTATATTGGGTCATTGTGAAACAGCAAGAGGCATTTTATCTAATGTCCAGAATTTATAATAGAATATCTAAAATGTAACAGTTAACATTAGAGAGATCTAATATATCTAAAATAAAAGAACTTCTACCCAACCTTTCCAATATGGCATGGAACATTCAATTTTATTCAACACCACTAAATAGTTGTACAGTTTGATTTGTTGGAGAATTCTCTCATGCTGAGATAAAATTTGTTTCATTGTAATTTCCACTAATTATTGCTAGCAGTATATAATTAGAGACAGAGGTAGAGAATGTATAACTGCCTCCTAGTGCCTAGCAGCTTAATTACCTTTTGACTACAGTGAGTGTACAGCATCCTTAAGTTAGCCACAAAAAGTTTTGACCAACATAATGATAGTTATCATTTAACCAGTATTCTTTACCAAAACATTATCCAATCTAGATTTTAGCATATTAATTCACAGGAAACTTTGGTCAAAGGTCCTGCTGAAATCAAAATACTCAGCCATATTTTCAACCTCCCTTAATCTGTTAGCCCAACGACCCTATTGAACAGAATAATCAGCAATAGACATACTGAATATAAAATCAAGTTCTGAATCAGTATATCTATGGGTCATTTAAAAGTAGATGAATATTTTAAGCAAAACCATCACATATTGTGAAGATACATGTAAAAAGGCTTTTGTAGATAAAGAACAGATGGTGAGGGAACAGGAGAATTTAGCCTAACCGGGTCCTTTAATAATTCAAAAGAGGCCATCTCATTTTATACCAGGTTAGGTCAGTGGAAACTGTATTGCCATGATTTAAATGCAAAGAATAACCTTGCTAAAGAAGACTAAAGAGGTTAATATAACCAGGTTAATATAAACTGAACATAATGTTTCAGTTTAAGTGTATCTTAACTCAATGACTCCTGCACCATTGATAACATTGAGGGCTTGCTTTTTTAAATAATTGTTACTCAAGACTTTCTTTTTTTAGATAAAGATGATTCAAAGGGCCCCTAAGAGCTTACAACTAAAAGTCAAGTCATATATCATTTTGCTTTAAGGAAACAAAATGTGAGGAATTCAAAAACCTTACAACTTTAATTATAATTGAAAACAATAAATGCAAATATTATCAAACTCATTATTGCAACTATCATTTGCTTATTCCATTGTATAAATCATTTCTATTAAAAACCTTTTCATGTCAAGGGATTATAAATAAATAGTAAAAATTTATTGCAGTGTACACATTTATGTTTTATAAGGTGAAACTGAAAATATTTGGACATAATCTGTTGAAGCAATTTGCAATATACTATAGGATAATTCAATTGGCATTTCAGGATTTTTTTTTTAATGGTGTTAAATTTGTAGTACTAAATAAGGCTAATCTGTATGCCTCTAACTTTGAAAATATTGCTGTGACATTTTTCTTTCACATTAACCTAATCCAAGGGATTTTGGTTTCTGGAAACTTCTTCACAGGAGATTTATTTATTTATTTATTTTTTACTTTTATTTCATCATATAATGGGAGTATAAATATTGTTAGGGTTACATACATTGCCCCTGCCACCCCTCCCCCCATGTGCCAGAGCTTCAAGCGTGTCCAATACCCAGGTGGCACGCACCACACCCATTATGTAAGTATACACCTCCTCCCCCCTCCCGTCTGCCCTCCACCCGACAAAGGATTTTTTTTTTTACATTTTGGTTACATTTTATATCTTTGCCTCTCCCTAGATTTAATCTTTCCTGCTATGTTTCAGCAAAAGCCTCAACATTATGCCAAGAACACTAATTGTAATTGACTACCTCTACTACTTGCTTACCAAATATCATTTTCAATTACACTGTCTCACCTGTTATTTTATTCATATTTTATTCACATTTCCTCAGTATGAATTGTTCTTGATTGAGTTACAGGAACTCAAAGAGAAAGAAAACATTACCAGGTTTGAGACTCGGTAGCTTTAGAAAAAAGTTATTATATCTAGTAAATCTACTTGTTCGTTATTTAGATAGAGCATATGTGTATGATATTCTAAAACATAGATTAATGAGCACAATAAAAAAGTAAAATAAAAATTTTTTAGAGCCTTCATGGCTTTTAAAAGTAAAAAATAAGATTTGGATTTAGAGGAAAGAAATAGCAGGTGGAAAACCATACCATGCTTGTGGGTCGGCAGAATCAACATTGTTAAAATGTCTATACTACCCAAAGTGATCTACAAAGTCAATGTAATCCCTGTTAAAATACCATCGTCATTTTTCACAGATATAGAAACAATTGTTTTTCATTTTGTATGGAACCAGAGAAGACCCCATATAGCAAAAGCAATCCTAGGCAATAAAAACAAAATGGGAGGTATCAAGTTACCAGACTTCATACTACACAATAAGGCTATAGTAATTAAAACAGCTTTGTATTAGCACAAGAACTGGAACGTTGACCAGTGGAACAGAATAGAGAACTCAGATATAAAACCAACCTCATATACCATCTAATCTTTGACAAAGCAGACAAAAACATACACTGGGGGAAAGAATCCTTATTCAATAAATGGTGCTTGGAAAACTGGATAGCCACATGTAAAAGACTGAAACAGGATCCACACCTTTCACCTCTCACAAAAATCAGTTCATGCTGAGTAACAGACTTAAACCTAGGGTGTGAAACTATTAGAATTCTAGAGGAAAACATTGGAAATACTCTTCTAGACATTAGTCTAGGCAAAGAATTTATGAAGAAGACACCAAAGGCAATCACAGCAACAACAAAAATAAATAAATGGGACCTGATCAAATTAAAAAGTTTCTGCACAGCCAAAGAAACTGTTACAAGAGCAAACAGACAACCTACAGAATGAGAGAAAATTTTCACAACCTACACATCTGATAAAGGGCTGATAACTAGAATCTATTTAGAACACAGGAAAATCAGCAAGAAA
>VBSM01002937.1:31014503-31041803 GCA_008086735.1 Cheirogaleus medius
ATAGCATTGTTGGGCATCTACCCAAAAGAGCATAAGTCATTCTACTATAAAGACTTCTGCACCAGTATTTTTATGGCAGCACAATTCACTATTGCTCGGTCATGAAAACAGCCCAAGTGTCCATCAATTCATGAGTGGATAACTAAAATGTGGTATATGCTCACAATGGACTATTACTCAATTCTAAGAAATGACAGTGAGCTAACACCATTTATGCTATCCTGGATTAAGCTTAAGCTCGTTATCCAAAGTGAGGTGACACAAGATATGGAAAATGGGCTCCACAACTACTCGCCATCAAATTGGTACTGACTGATTAAAACTATGGTGCTCAAATGGTGGTAGTGTTCACCAGGGTTTTGGGGGCGGGGCAAGACCCCCATCATAGGGATGTGGCGAGCATTGTCGGGGGGAAGGGCATACCTCTAACCTTTCTTAGGGAGAGGCAAAGTTATACAATGTCTCCAACGTGTAAAAAAAAAAATATTTTGTCAGATGGAGGGCAGGCGGGAAGGGGGAGGAAGTGTAGAATTACATAATGTGTGCTGTGTGCGCCACCTTGGGATTGGATTAGCTTGAAGCTCTGGCATTTGGCAGGCTGGGTGGTAAGGGGCAATGGATGTAACCCTAACAATATTTGTACCCCCATTATATGATGAAATAAAAGGGAAAATAAATAAATAAATAAATTAGCTAGTCATAGGTATTCTGTTATAGCAACAGTAAATGGACTGAGATAGAAGGTATTCTAAACACTGTAGTTAGGAGCTCAGGCTCTAGGGTCAGACAATTCTTAGCTTATTCTTGTTCTCTGTCATGTACAAGCTTCATGAATTGGGATAATCCTCAGCTTCATTATCTGTCAAATGGAGATCATAAAGGTACCTATCCCCTTGTGTTTTTCAAGGAATAAAAGAGAACGTTTATGTAAATTGCTTAGCACAGTGCCTAAATGATAATAAGTCTTTAAGAAATGGCAGTTCTTAACATTTTTTCATAGATTCTGAGACACATCCTAAAACTGAGTCTTACAATAAATAATTGCTTGCTTTTTTTCTTTCTTAGAGATATTAAATTGCTTATAATTGATGCTATCTTCGATATGATGAAATAGGTATTAATGCCTGCTACACACCACAGTCAGTGACTTGAGCAAACACAGATTTGCACATACAAGTTTATGTGTTAATTCATAATGTTTTGCTTGAATAAGATACCTGCTTGTATTAGCAACTGTGTCAATGCATCTATTCAATAAAAATAAATACCTTATATTAAAAATAATTTAAAAAATAACACTTGTATAATATAGAAAACAAAATATATTTAAATTACACTAAGGTCAATTCCAAAACCATAGGTGGTAATCAGAAAGCATTTTAGGTATTTTAGACATTCTAGAACTTAGTAGTAAGCATGCAAAATCAATAATTTCAAGATCAGGAGCAGTCAATGTGAATATTAAAGCAAAAAAGAAGATATTGGCATAAAACAGCAAAATAGAGCATGACAATGAGTCTAATTTTTCTACTGTTGTTCAAGTGCTGTTTTGCATATGGGTGCCCACAATTTATATTTTTCTATGACCTAAAGAGAAATATTTGCCAAAGTCAAAATGCCCAAAGAAGTTCTTCAGTAAGAAATAATTTTGTTTTTATTTATATATATTGATAAATAACTCACTGGATATTATTTAACTATATATTTATCAAGTTGAGTAGAATTCCTCTAAAGTAAGATAAATATACAAATACAATATGCTTTTCCCTAGACTACATAGACATTTTTCAAGATTGGGTTTGGGTGGCATAAAATCAAGCATCAGGTTATAAAATTAATGTACACACATCAGTAGCCTTCCTATACACTAAGAACAGTCAAGCCAAGTGTCTAATCAAGAACTCAATGCCATTTACAATAGCTATAAAGAAAATGAAATTCTTAGAAATATACTTAACTGAGGAAGAGAAGGATCTCTACAAGGAGGACTATAAAACACTGATAAAAAAATCATAGATGACACAAAGAAATGGAAAAACATCCCATGATCATGGATTGGAAGAATCAATATTGTTGAAATGTCCACAGTGCCAAAAGTGATTTGCATATTCAATGCAATTCCCATCAAAATACCAATGTCATTTTTCACAGAACTAGAAAAACAATCCTAAAGTTCATATGGAAATGAAAATAACCTGAATAGCCAAAGCAAGCATAAGCAAAAAGAATAAAGTGAGAGGTATCACATTATCATACTTCAAATTATACTACAAAGCTATAGTAACTAAAACAATATGGTATTGGTATAAAAGTAAAAACATAGATCAATTGAACACAATAGAGAACCCACAAATAAAGCCAAATAACTAGACTCAACTGAGCTTCAACAAAGCAGACAAACAACATACACTGGAGAACAGACACCATATTCAATAAATGGTGCTGGGAAAAATGGACAGTCACATACAGAAGAAAGAAAGTGTACCCCTATCCCTCACTATATACAAAAATTAATTCAAGATGCATTAAATACTTAAATATAAGACCTGAAACCATAAAAATTCTAAAAAAAAATGTAGAAAAAACCCTTCTGGACATTGGACTAAGCAATGAATTTATGAGAAAGACCCCAAAAGCAAATACAGCAACAGCCAAATAAGTAAATGAAACTTAATTAAACTAAAAAGTTTCTGCACAGCAAATGAAATTATCAACAAAGGAAATAGAAAACCTACAGAATGGGAGAAAATATTTGCAAACTATACCTGTGACAAAGAGCTAATATCCAGAATCTACGAGGAACTGAAACAAATCAGCAAGAAGAACAATAACCCCATTAAAAAGGGGGCAAAAGACATGAACATATTTTTTAATAAGATAGACAAATGGCCAACAAACATGTAAAAGAAATACCTACCATCACTAAGCATCAGGATATTAAAACCACAATAAGATATCACCCTAACCCTGGCAGAATGGCAATTATCAAAAAGTCAAAAAACAATTGATGAAAAGGGAATGCTTATACACTGTTGTTGGGAATGTAAATTAGTGCATCCTCTATGGAAAAAATTGTGGAGATTCCTCAAAGAACTAAAAATAATCCCTGCCATTCAATCCAGTAATCCCATTATCTACCCAAAGGAAAAGAAGATGTTTTATCAAAAAGACACCTGTACCTGAATGTTTACTGCATCAAATAACAATTGCAAATATGTGGAATTAACAAAGAATAACAAAATGAATGTGGCTATATTTATTCATTCACTTAAACATATTTGGTGGGCACTCACTTTGTGTCAGTTACTGAAGTCTGCAAACTAGGTATATAAAACTGAGCAAGACATAGTAGTCTCTGTTCTAATAGAACTTAACTTTTGTAAAAAGGAGAGATAGAGGATAAATGAATGAGTAAATCATACATGTTTAGATAATGATAAATGTTATCAAGATAACGAAATGAATATGAATGATTGAGAAAGGTGTTGCATGGAAAATGTAAACTACTGTGCTTAGGGGCAGCTAGGCTTTATTCTCCCTCTACAATAGACCCTCATCCCATACAAGATGCAGTGAGCTATGTTAGATCTCAAAGATTTGAGTATTAGGGAGAATGATGACTTTAATTCAACTGACTTCACTTCTACTTCATTTTACAATCAAAGTATGAAAAAGAGGTAGAAGTAAATTCAGCTATACAAAATAATTATCTATGTGTCTAACAGAGACATACTTGAAATTTAGTGTTGCAGAAGCCCAAGTGAAGAAAGATTCTGCCAAATTAGAGATGCTTATGACCATGGACACCCCTATCTTTTCTTTATTTTGTTTCCAAAAAAAAAAAATGAATGGGGTAAAAATGTTTTTTGTTACATAAATAAATCATATCATGCTGAAGTCAGGGCTTTTAATGTACCTGTCACTAGAATAATGTACATTGTACCCGATGGGTAGATTTTTATCCCTTACCCCCTCCCACCCTTTCCCCATCTTAGTTTTCAATGTTCATTACACAATTTTATGACTATATATATCTCTTATTAGCTCCCACTTATAAGTGAGAACATGTGGTATTTGTTTTTACATTCCTGACCACTTAGGATAATGGTCTCCAGTGCCATTCAGTTTGCTACAAAAGACATTATTTCCTTCCTTTTTATGGCTGAGTAGTACTCCATGATGTATACATATACCACATTTTCTTTATCTAATCATCACTTAATGGGCACTGGGTTCCATATCTTTGTAATTGTGATTTGTGCTGCAATAAACATTCAGATGCAGTTTTTGGTTTTGTTTTTTAATGAAATTACTTCTTTTCCTTTGGATAGATAGAAAGGAAAAAAGTGGAACAGAGACTAGTTGGGAGAAATGGAAAAGAAATAGCAAGATGATGGAACAACCATAACCATACCAATAATTTTTTAAAAGTTTGAATGGAAGGCCCTGATCAATATGTCAGACTAGAGGCATCCAGCACTTACTTCCTCCACACACACAAAAAAAACCCAAAATGGCAAGTAGATAACTACACATCAAATACAGCATCTAAGGGAGAATGCTGGAATTCAGCAAGGAAGTGAAAAGGACCCTCTGAGGCATGGAAATTCAAGATAGCAGCAAAGAAAGAGAAGTGAAACAGCTGACTGCAATCAGCTCATAGTCAAGAGGGAGTCCCCATTGTGGGGAAAAGGTAAGTAGGAGATCCCCAGCAGTACCCCTGCAATACTGACTACAGGAGAGATCCACAGCCCTCACAGGCCCTGAGCCTAGTATAGGGAGCTGTTTGGAGTCCATGTAACTACATTGTTCAAAAGAGGGAATTCCCACTGCACCCCACCTCCAATTCCCCAGAGCCTAAGCAGCTACAGCATGGCACAAGTGTGAGAGTAGAGATACCACTGGACCACATCTTGTCCTGGGGCCCAACAGTCCCTGTATCTTGACATCCTTAAGGCCCCATTGACATCTCCCTACATCCATCCAGAGCGCTGCAGCATTACAACACTGGCTGGACCCAGCAGCCAGCCACATACCCAGAACCCAAGCCCACCACTGGGAACAAGCTATTCAGCACATCAGGGAGTCTGCCCACAGCACATAAGAAACTGAAGTGTTTACTACCCAGTGCCTAAGAGCTGCCTGCCCAGGGCCACTATTTCTGACAGTGACACAGCAGTGGAGTTGCTGTGTACATTCCCATGTAGCTCAGGAACCTGATGACCAGCCAAGTTGGGGTCCACAGCCACTACAGCCAATGCCTACACAAACCCCCAGGAGTGAAAGTACTAGAACCGCCGATCCCTAGCAAATATTCATTGCACATTTGTTGCTGAAAATATTCTTATCTCTTTTTTTAGAGTATTATGGGGGTACAAATGCTTTGGTTGTATAAATTGCCTTTGCAATTCCCAGCAAGTGTGCCACATTCATTAGGTGCATGATTTACCCATCCCCTGCTCTCCCATCTCACCTGCCCAACCCCTTATAAATGTTACTTCCCATATGTGCATAATAGTGTTGATCAATTAGTACCAATTTAATGGTAGGTACATGTGGTGTTTGTTTTTCCATTCTTGTGATACTTCACTTAGAATAATGGGCTCCAGTAATATCCTGGATAATATAATAAGTAGTTCATCTTTTTTATGGCTTAGTACTCCATTGTGTAGATATACCACATTTTATTAATCCACTCATGTAGTGAAGGGTACTTGGGTTGTTTCCACATCTTTGCAATTGTGAATTGTGACACTATAAACATTCTAGTGCGTATGTCTTTTTTTGTACAATGTCTTTTGTTCTTTTTGGTAGATGACCAGTAATGGGATTGCTGGATCAAATGGTAGTTCTACTTTTAGTTCTTTCAGTTATCTCCATATTACTTTCCACAGAGGTTACACTAGTTTGCAGTCCCACCAGCAGTGCATGGGTGTTTCTATCTCTCCACATCCATGCCAACATTTGTTGTTTTGGGACTTTTTGGTAAAAGCCATTTTCACTGGAATGATATTTAAGTGATATCTCATTGTGGTTTTGGTTTTGATTTTCATTTCTCTGATAATTAGAGATGTTGAACATTTTTTCATATGTTTGTTGGCCATTATTCTGTCTTCTTTTGAAAAGTTCCTGTTCATGTCCTTTGCCCACTTTTTAATGGGTTTATTTGATTTTTTTCTTGCTGATTTTCCTGAGTTTTATATAGATTCTAGTTACCAGCCCTTTATGGGATATGTAGCATGCAAATATTTTCTCCCATTCTGTAGGTTGTATGCTTGCTCTTGTGATAGTTTCCCTGGCTGTGCAGAAGCTTTTTAATTTGATCAGGTCCCATTTATTTGTTTTTGTCATTGCTGTGGTTGCCTTTGGATTCTTCTTCATAAGTTCTTTGGCTAGGCTGATGTCTAAAAGAGTTTTTCCAACATTTTCTTCTGGAATTCTTATAGTTTCGTGCCTTAGGTCTGTTTTCCACTGTGAGTTGATTTTTGTGAGACATGAGAGATGCAGACCCTGTTTGAGTCTGCTACACGTGGCTATCCAATTTTACCAGCACCATTTATTGAATAAGGATTCTTTTCCCTAAGGTAGCTTTTTATCTGCTTTGTCAAAGATCAGATGACTATATGAGGATGGTATTGTATCTGTTTTCTCAGTTCTGTTCCATTGTTCTATGTCTCCTTTCTTGTGCCGGTGCAATGCTGTTTTAGTTACTATAGCCTTGTAACAGCTGCTCCTGATGGGAATGAATCAAGGAAAGAACTCTGGAAGTATGAAGACTCAAACTAAAAGGATACTTCCAAAAGGGAACACCAACTCTCTAGCAATGGGTACCAAACAAAATTGGAACACTGAAATAACAGAAGAATTTCAAACATGGTTTGTCAGAAAAGTCAATGAAATGTAAGAGAAAATGGATACCCAGCACAAAGAAACCACACAAAAAATCCAGGACTTAGAAGAAAAATTCACTAAAGAAATGAAATGTTAAAGAAAAATCAAACATAACTTCTGGAAATGAAGAATTTATTCAAGCAATTACAAAACACAGTGGAAAGCCTTGAAAATAGGCTAGATCAAGAAGAAGAAAGAATCTCAGGGATTGAAGATAACACCTTTCAATTAAATAAGTCAGTCACAGAGATAGAGCAGAGAAATAGGAGAGAAGAGAAAAGCCTACAAGAAATGTAGGCTCCACAAGATTATGTGAAGAGGCCTAATATATGTATCACAAGCATTTCTGAGGGTTAAGAAGAAAATATACAAGGGTTGGATAAACTATTTGAGGATATAATGGAGGAAAATTTCCCTGGCCTTGCTAGATATCCAGGTACAAGAAGCTCAAAGGACTCCTGGGAGATTCATTGCAAACAGGAAGACACCACAACATAGTCATCAGACTGGCCAAAATAAACATGAAAGAGGCCATCCTAGGAGCAATAAACTGAAAGCTGCAGGTAACCAACAAAGGAAAACCCAACGGATTAACTGCAGACTTATCAACTGAGACCTTACAAGCCTGAAGAGACTGGAGCCCCATTCTCAGTCTTCTCAAACAGAATAATGCCCAGCCTAGAATTTTGTATCTTCCAAAACTAATTTCTTATACAAATGAGAAATAAAGACCTTCTCAGACAAGCAAAGACTGAGGGAATACACCAAAATTAGACCTGCCCTCCAGGAGTACTCAGAACAGAGTTACACACAGATCAGCACAATAGACACCTACCAGTGTAAAATCATCCAAAAGCTAAAGGTCAAAGACCAGATACTACAAGAGAGAAAGAGAGAAAACAAAGCAACAGTGTTCAACTCAACAGGATGAACATAAATCTGCCCCACTTGTCAATTCTTTCAATAACTGTGAATGGCTTGAATTGCCCACTAAAGAGATATAGGCTGGGCTGGCTGAATGGGTGAAGATACACATGCTAAATATCTACTGTCTTCAGGAAACAAATCTAACCCACAAGGATGCATTCAGACTCAAAGTGAAGGGATGGAAAACAATATTTCATGTAAATGGAAACCAAAAGAAAGCTGGCATAGCAGTTCTGATTCCAGATAACTTGGTCTTCAAATCAACAAAAATAATGAAAGACAAAGATGGTCACTACATAATGGTGAAGGGTATAATTCAACGAGAAGACCTAATAATTATAAATATTTATGCACCTAACTCTGGTACACCCTGATTCATAAAACAAATCCTACTTGATCTAAACAAAATGATAAACAGTAGCACCATAATAGCCAGGGACTTCAACACCCCTCTAACAGAACAGGACAGATCCTCCAAACAGAAAATAAACAAAGAAACAATGGACTGAAACAGAACTCTAGAACAAATAAGCCTGACAGATATTTACAGAACATTCTACCCCAAAACCACTGAATATATGTTTTTCTCATCAGCTCATGGGATATTCTCTAAGATTGACCATATCCTAGGCCACAAAACATGTATCAACAAATTTAAAACAATAGAAATTATACCATGCATCTTCTCAGACCACAGTGGAATAAGATTAGAAATCAACTCCAAGAGAAACTCTCATCTCTACACAAAGTCATGGAAACTAAACAACCTTCTGCTGAGTGATCATTGGGTTAATTTTAAATTATAAAGAATATACAATTTTTCAGTAATGGGATGTTGTCTAAGGTATATCCATGAGAGTAAGTGGCTGGGGTAGAATGGAGGAAGATATTAAAAGAAAGAAATTGGGAAACCTGTGTTGAAATTTTCATCTAGATAGATTTTAATATCATCAAGAAATTATCAAAGAATAATTTTGGGGAATTAGACAACAAATGAGGAATTATATCATCAGAGAAAGGGCAAGTTGTCCTGTGTTGGGAAATAGGGCTAAGAGACATGAAAGGTTTCAGGAGTTTTTCAGGGCTTTTCCTTGAAGGAAACTGTGAGCATGTTAGTTCACAGGCCAGAAGCTGCTTAGCAACAACGGGGGCATCTCACTGATCAGAGGCAAATGCAAAGCACACCTGTCCTGAGACCTGCAGGCCAGTGCCTAATGCTTGTGCAAAGCAAAGCTCAGCATGGGGTCACAGGTTAAGAAACTGATCAAAGAATGCCAGCCCAGCAGACACCTGAGCTAAAACCAATTAGAATCAAGGACAGTTCCTGCTTCACTCCTGACCACATGTCTCAGTTAATGAGAAACTAGATAAAGAAATATATGGTCTCTATATTTCTGTTTACCTTTTCTGCTAATTGACAATTTTATCTTTAACTTGTATACTCAGCTAGGTCTATTCTTAACTTAGGGCTTGAGAAGTTTATCTTAGAAAAATTTTGTATCCATTTGCTCACATAGATAGAATTAATTAAAGAATCTCTAGAAACTTTTGGGGAGCCTTGAAACCTAAATGAATGATATGTACATATAAATCCATAACCACTAACAACTAATTGCTGTACCAATGAATACTGATGCAAGATTTCACTCAGGGCCTCACAGCTCATGGGATTGCTAGATCATCTCTGACTCCTCCCAATCACTTTAAACTACACTTTGTCTCTGTCTCTCTTATTTCTCTGTCTCTATCATTATTTCCAAATCTCTTGTGACAATTCTTCCTGGGATCTGTTTTGCTGGAAGAGTAGCTAACTCCCAGCAGTCTTGGGTATCTGGAAATTTCAGCAATAAGGAGAGATACTGGGTGGTTTATTCTGATAATATGAGCTTCAAAGCTGGCTGACTTGGAAAAAATAGAAAAAGAAATTTCTGAAAGTAGCAATGGGGAACAGAGTACAGAGATGCAGGTACTAGCAATTTAAAAGCCCTAGTTCTATGAGCAGAGGACTGTAGCATATGCTACAGAGTTACTGAATTTTAGTGCATTTTTGCAGAAAATGGTATATATTAAGATAACTGAAGATTTCAGTTGAGTACCTTGGCTGTAAATTGTAATCCCTGCGAGCTTATATACCTGAAATCTACTCTGAGATGTGCTATTATTTCTATTTTGAGTAAAATAAAATTTAACCCTGTAGTTATAAAAAAATCATTTTTATAATATGAAATATTAACACAATCTCAGCCAATAGTTAGTATGTTAATTACTAATATCCACAGAGAATTTAGATCAAATTAGACTTAACATCTGCATCAATCAAAATGAGGTTAGCCAGAAGCAATAGTATCCATGACCATATCAAAAAGTACTGATTTATATATATATATATATATATATATATCACTGCTGTATTAAGGGGAGTTAATAAAGAACAAGAGGAGTTATCAATCTTAATCCAACTAATCTAAACTGATAATTTCATTGATTAAATAGAACAGCAAACATTTAGTAATACTTTGTGAATTGATTATGTATTTCTGCCATTAAGTCTACAGGGCTTAAATATAAATGAAACCTAATTGAAACTGAAGTATTGCTTGAATTAGAAAAAAGAAAATGAGCTCTGCAGATAGTAAATGAAAAAATGTGAAAATAATGTATTTCAATAATTGATTCTTGATATTTAAAACTTTTGCCAGTAACTGGTTGGATGTATAAAAGTGTGACAGTTATAGATAATTGACACCGTAACATTGTATATTAAAAAGATGAATGCTTGTCTTAATATTCTGTACAAATCACAATATTAAATGAATGTCAGGTAACTCTCTTCTTCTAATTATCCACATTGAACACTTAATCTACACTGAGAATTTTGTTCCATCAACTGAGAATTGCCATCACATCTACTTGTGTTTTTCCATGTTGCTTCCTGGGCCCTTCTCAACACTATACTTTTACAGCACCCCAGCACACCATCTTATCTGTCAAATTTCCACTCTGATATTAAATTTTCATAGATTGGATGTCAAAATTTAATACTTCTCAGCATGTGTGCCATAGTCATTTGTTCACATTTTTATTTGGAAGTCTATTTACTTTTATTATACTATTCTCTTGGATAAAATGTACACTTCAGTTGAGAAAATAAAATAATGTCTCATACATATGGGTGCTTAATAATTGTTTAACAAATCCTTAACTTTGTCTTTTTCTTCTTTTATTTTGCATAACCAAGAGATGTTACAAACATGGTGAAATTCTCTTCTTCCTAGCATGATAAAATAGTTTCTACTTCAGGGCTTTTGTATGTGGAATGTTCTTCCTGAGTCTTTTTGTATGGTTGATTCCTTCTTATCTTTCACCATACTTATATATCTATCACTTCAGGACCAACTCAGAGACAAATACTGATGATGTGAGTTACAGAGATTATTTAAGCTATGTAAGAAATTCCATTATCAAGTACTAGGTTTCAAATTGATATTTAAATTACATACATTGAGTTCTTTTTTCTCACCTATAATTACATTTTCTGTCACAAAGTACAACAATACCTATATTTATTAACTTTTCCTGAGTCTAAAGGATGAAGATTTAATAGCTCAAACTGGTCCCTTCATGAATCACTTCATCAACATTTTAATCCCACACATCTTCTTCTCCAACCTTGCATAAATTTATACCTTTGCTGTTATTCCTTTACTTAGAATATGTTGGTTAAATATGAAATAATTTTATTATTAATCTGATAAAAACTTGATTATAAACAGAAGCTCACCACTGAAAATAAACCAAATATTTTACAATCAATTTTTGATAAAATGTCTATTTTATTTTTCTCTCTTTAATTTGCATTATAATTACTAATACTTAATTTAAACAAGTTAGTTGAGAGAATGATTATAACATGTGATAATTTTAACTCTAAAATGAACCAAAGAACAATGCAGCTTTGCTACCAATGTAGTACATACAGAACAGGAAAACATATGCTAAGTATCAATATTGCTTTGATTATATGGGGATTTTTGTGTGGATCTACATTTTGCTCTATTATTTATTTATTAAATATAAACAAAGGAATAACTTAATTTCTTTAAAACTAGATAAATGTGATCTTTAAAAAAATAAATGATGATGATTTCCCTCCACTAATCTTAATGTGTTTATGTGTGAATTCAGTTTCTTTAAATAATTTCTATGATAAAGGAACAATGAACTCATTTTTAATTTGTACAAATGCTATTGTTAAGCAAAGCTAAAAAATTCCTTTTTGATAATTTTAAATGTTAAATTTTGCTTCAAATCTGCCTAATAATTTTAAATTCAGCATAGTAAAGCATAAGATGTCATGGATCAGATTACATTTCACCTGCAGAATTATGTTGAAAAATAATAGCAAGCCCAATAGACAGGTAATGTTATGAGGTTATTACATAAAAAGAGAGAAAAGTAATGATGTATTATTTAAAAGAGTGAAGTTATGAAAGGCCAATATTTCCTATATTTAGAAAGCATACTAAAAATATATGTTTTCTATATTGTCAAATCATGATTTTCAGTTGAAAATAAAATAGATCCTTGAATGAATACAAAAATGGATCAGAATGAAAAACTGATTATGTGTATAGATTTAATTTGAAACCAAGCTATATAGCATTTAAGATGAAAGAATAATAATTATTAGTTTTTCCATATCACTTAATAGTTAGATATCTTCTCACTTATAATCTTATTTGAAGTTCAAAAGGACCCTGTCTGGTGGTCACTAAGCATATACCCCTTTTACTGATGAAAAATTAGAGAAAAAACATTGAGTGAATTGTCTGTAATTTTGTAGTCAATAATTATTAGTTTTCACTTGATCTCAGATCTCTTCAACTTGAACCACAAGGGCTTTCGTAAATTTGGTGTAAATGAATGATAAGAACGTTAAAAAGCAATACCACTGCAGAGTTTGTAATGTTTTGAGTTCAAATTACGAGCAAAGCTGAGATCTCTTTTGTTGTTCTTGTTTGGCAGATTGTGTTTGTTGTTTGTTTTTGTCTACTCTAATGGCAGGATCTGTTGATTTGTTGAAATGGAAATAGTTTGTGTGGCCATGATTCTTGCAGTACTCAAAGAGCACTAAAATTAAAATATTTCCAGCCCAGTGCTACCAATAATTTCACTGTGATTAAACAAATCATAACTCATTATTTACACTCTGATTTGTAAAATTAGGAGCCAATTAACTGATTTTTAGGTAAATGAAAGTCCTAACGTCTGCAGATTTGCATAGTTCCAAAATGGGCCCACTTTTTTGTATTGCTGGATGTGACTGAACATTCAGGGAGGTCTCTGCTTTCTCAGGGCAGCTCTATAGAAATGAGGAAGCACCTCAGAGTCTTGTAATGGGAGCTTTTCGCTGATGTCTTTGATTCCTGTCACTGGTTATCAGATGAATACACAAATAATAAATTTTAGGTGGTCGGATTATTCAAAGATCTTCTGTTGACTCAGAAATAAATTTTGGTAACTCACAAATGACTGTGTTCTTACAAAGATTATAAATCTGTGAAAGCACATGAATTCCAGTTGTATAAATAGATGTCAACAATTGCATGAAGACAAAATCAGACTCTGCTCAGGAGTGCAGCAGAGCTTATGACGTTAAACAATTTTAATGTTTGACATTTTATTGTTAACATAATACACAGTAGTAGCACAATAAATATTTCATATCAAATTACAACTCTATATCCCTTTTATAAGAAGAATCAAATGGCCTGAGCTACTATGAAAATCCTAATGATATTTTTATAACTATTTGGATGCGTTATTGTTTTTCTCCTTTCTTATCTATATCAACAATTTACACTTTTAAATGCTCTGAATTTGCAAACCACTTTTACATTGCTTTTGGTATGAAGATGTTCTAGCTCAGAAAAAATTACATTCTATGATCTATTACAGACATTTGCCTTTGTTATTTATTCATTCTACTACTTTAACAGAAGAGGACTCTTCCTGCCTTAATAGGATTTAATTTTTAAGAATAGTATATTTCATTAAATATGAATAACATTAAACATTCAATATAAAAACTGCTGAAAATGTATGCCATGAAACATTTTTGAAAGTATAATTATAGACATTGCTTTGTTCTTTTTATATTTTGGGTTTCTTCTACTTATTTTGCCTTGAGTTAAAAAAAAATACTTTTGATCATGGTCCTTTTGTCATGTTTTAGAAGCCTTCGGAAAGAGAGGAGTGACCTACTTGTGAAATCATTTATAGGGAAACCAGTATGTGAATTGAAATAGTGCTGTACCAGTTTTCATTTTATTTTTCTGGCCAGTGTTCCTGAATTCAGTAATATGCAATTATAGTAACTGCCAAAATGAACACTATCTCAATAGCAAAAATAAAAGGAAACAGGCCTGATGTTCTTGCTTCTGAAACATAATTGCAATGTATGTAGCCCTAACAATATTTGTACCCCCATTATATGATGAAATAAAAGGGAAAAAAAAAAAGAAAAGAGAAAAATGAAAAAAAATAAAGAAAGAAAGAAAATTAAAAAATCATCATGTAAAGAATACTAAGGGTAAGATAAAAAGGCCTATTGGAAAATTCTATGGCAAGATATAAAGGCTATTTGGACTTTTTTGTGTAAAGCAGGTCAATAGAAAATAGTCAACATAATGTGTCTGTGAATATCTCCTAATTGCTTTCTTTGTATTGTTCTGTGTAGGCTTTCTTAGAAGGCCAATTTGAACCTGACATGAATAGATAGAGCAAACATTTAAAAAAGTGTTTTTAGTTTAGAAATCTTGCTTCACCTTCATTATCTCCATAACCTAAGCCTTGGATTGTCATTACTAACCACAGAAAATTACTCCTCTCCCTTATTTTGGCAGTCTGTGACATTATGCACCTTCCAGCACATTTCTAGACCTCTCTAGGACTGAAACAATAAAATAAAAAGCACCCGAGAGTGCTTTTTCCAGGATGAGCTTCAGCATTCATGGGAGAGGAACTGTTCTTAACACTAGCAGTTCATAAGTGAGGCACAGACTATCATTTCATGATGTTCCACTTCAGAGGTTCAGGTACTCTCTTTCCATTGGTTCTGTCTCCCTCAAGGAAGACAGTCCTTAAGAGAACTTCTATCCACTGCATATAGTAACAACAGTCCCCTAGATCATTTACTATTAAAAAGAACTTTGTGACTACAAAAATAACTTACCTAAAAAAGTAACGAAAAATACTAAATGTAAATATTTTTCAAATTTTTGTAAATGATTTTATACAACAGAATGGAAGCAACATTTTTGTTGAGACTTAGACCCAGGTTCTAATCAAAATTATGTTCCTAATTTTTGGTCATAACTGGCTAGTGTAGAGGTGGATCAAGACACTGTAAGTTCCATTTGCATTCATTAACATAATATTTAAATTTGGACACTGTGGAAACACATAAAATTACTAAATAAGTGTATAAAAATTACTGATGTTGGCTCCCCTCCACAAGCCTGATCCATTGGAACCAGACCTTTACCACATTAGAACCGCTGTCTATTAGAACCTAGCTGTTTTTGGTTGAGATGATTTAGCTGATGATACAAAAATGGATGAAGAAACCTTCAATTTTATTTTTGTGTTCATTATTGTTCCATTCTCCCTTCATAGATTGAAGTGGAGATATTTTCAAGGTTCTTTTTTTTATTTTTATTTTTTTATTATGGGGGTATAAGTATTGTCGGGGATACATATATAGCCCCTGGCACTCCTCCCCCACCCTGCCGTGCCAGAGCTTCAAGCGTGTCCAACCCTCAGGTGGTGCGCCCCTCACCCATTATGTCCATATACACCTTTCCCCTCCTCTCCCCTCCCACCAGTGCACCACCCGATAAAAGGTTTTTTTATTTGTTTGTTTGGGGTTTTTTTTGACATTTTAGTTACATTGTATATCTTTGCCTCTCCCTAAGGACAGTTAGAGGTAATCCCTTCCCCCCGACAATGTACCTCACATCCCTAAGATGAGGGTCTCCCCCACGCCACTCCTTGGTGAATCTTCCTTTCTATGAATGTTTGCTAACTCTCATCAGTAAAATCATCAAAGGATCGTATATTATTTCCGAAATTGTTTTTGTCTGTGATGTCAACTATTAATACTTATAATGATTGCTTTATATATTATATGTTCTCCCTCCAGAAAAACATTTACCCAACAATTTTAATTTATTGGCATAAAGTTATACATAATACACTCTCAGAATTTTATTTATTTACTTTCTATCTACATGCATTTTCCTCTTTTTTATTTCTAAGGTTGTATGTATTCATAACTGATCAAACATGCTGGTAGTTTTTTTTTTCAATTGTGTGTTTGTCCCAACAGATTAGCATTGGATTTTACTGAACAAAACTTATGTTTTCTATTGTATTTAAAATTATTTTATTTTGTCTTTTAAATTTTCTTTTATTTTGAGTTTATTTTATGTAATAGAGTCTCTTAAAATAAATCTTGTTATAGCATTAATTAAATGCTAACTTTACACATTTCCTTTTTAAAAAAATACACATTTTAATGAGCTATGTTAGTTTTATCACATATGTAATATTCTCATTGCAAAATACTAATTTGAATTTTGATTTTCTTCTTGTTTAAGAGTTACTTAGAATAGTATATTTTTTATTTAATGGTGAAATATAATATTGTCTAACATTGTATGTTTTAAAAAAAAATCCCAAGAAGTGTGCTTTTTAAAATCATTTGATGTTTCTTTTAAAATCTAATATAAGGAAGCCATCTATTAATATTTCTATACTGTTTAAAACCAATGCAAATGCTGCATTTGTGGTACATAGCTCCAAATATATCCATGAATCAAAATTTGCATTTGTGTTAATAAAATATTTTTCATCTTATCCTTTGTAGCTGTTGTTTATTTAATCCATGATTTCTGAAAGCAGTATGCTGAATTTATTTGTTTTTTATAGTGATTTATATTGCTATATTTCATACTTAAGTTATATACATGAAGGTCCATGAATATTATGAATTCTTAGTATATTATCTCAAAATAATTGTCTTAGTCTGTTTAGGCTGCTATAACAAAATACCATAGATTGGTAGTTTAAGCAGCAGAAATCAATTTCTCACAGTTCTGGAGACTGGGAAGTCCATAATCAAGGTGCCAGTAAGGTACATTTCATTATGAAGTCCCTTCTGTTGGCTTGAAGGTGGCCGCCATCTCACTGTGTGCTCACATGACCTCTGTTTTGCATGCACTTGGGGAGAGAGAGAAAGGTCTCTGAGACCTCTTCATATAAGGGCACTAATACCTTCTGATCTGGACCCGATTCTTAGGACCAACTAATCTTAATTGCCTGTAAATATCCCATCTCCAAATACCATCACATTGGAGATTTTGTTTCAACATATAAACTTTGAGGGGACACAACAAATAAATAAATATAGATTCAACATATAAATTTTGAGGGGACAACATTCAGTCCATAAAAACAGTCTGAAATGTCTCATTTTATCACATTAGGTTTTTTCCTTGAATGCTGTTTTGTCTAATATTTGCTTGTTTGTTGCTTGCATAAACCTGAAATCTTTTCCAGCTATTTAATTTCAACTTTTCTGAATAACCGTATTTTAGGTTAACTTTTTGCAAAATGCATATAGTTGGGTTTTCCCCAAAACCTATTTGTCTTTTACAAGGGGAATTTAACACATCCGCTTTTTTTATGTTTATTGATTCCTGGAATTATATATACTATCTTAATTGATGTTTCACATTCATCATATTTTCTTTCAGTTTTGCTTCAAAGTGTTTTTTAATTTTCTCTGTTCTAAGCCTTTTAGCTTCTTATTGAAGGTCCCAAAGGAGAGAGTGAAGCAAGATGGCCAAAAAGAAACCTCCAACAATCATCCCTCCATGTGAATAACAAATTGAACAACTATCCATGCAAGGAAGCTCCTTTGGAAGAACCAAAATTCAGATGAGCAATTATACTGTCTGATTTTAATGTTATATCAAGGAAACAATCAGTGAAGAGGGCAGAAAAGACAATCCTGCATTGCCTACACCACCCTTCCCATGCCCTAGCAGTGCTGCATCAGCACACTGAGTGGGTAGAGAACCTGTGTACCAAGGGGAGGGAGAGTGAAGTGATTGTAGGATTTTGCATTGAAACTCAGGGCTGCCCGGGCACATGAGAACATAGCACAGGGCAAAATTCTGCTGGTGCCTGTGAAGGGAGCATTTAGACTAGCTTGGCTAGAGGGAAATTCTCCACCCTAAAACCCAAATTCCAACTAGCCCCACTCTGGCTGACAAAAATCAGTCTGGGGCATGGACTAAATTTGCAAGGCAGTTAGGCCACAAAGGCTGCAGTTCTTGGGCAATTCCAGTGGCTGTGCTGCCTTAGAGCTAATGGACTTGGGGTGCATGTGACCCAGTGAGACACTGGCATCAGTGGCCAAGCCAGTGCCTCTGTCACCCCTCCCCCAACTACAGGCAGTGCAGCTCAGGGAGAGTCTTCTTCCACTTGGGAAAGGAAAAGGAAGAGTTCAGCAGACTTTGTTTTGCATCTTGGGTACCAGCTTAGCCACAGTAAAATAAAAAAACAAGCAGACTCCTAAAGCCCCTGACTCCAGGCCTTAGTTCCTGGACAGCATTTTCAGAACCATACTGAGCTGGAAGGAAATATGCTTCCTTGAAAGGAAGGACCCAGCCCTGGCAGGATTCACCACCTGCTAACTAAAGAGCCCTTGGGCTTTGAATAAACATCGGAGGTAGCCAGGTAACAGTCACCATGGGCTTTGGGTGAGACTAGGCTGGCTTCAGGTGTGACCTGGCACTGGTGGCCACAAGGAAGTGCCCACCTCACTCCTTCCCAACTCCAGCAGCCCAACACAAGAAGAAATGAGGGGAGATAGTGAGACTTTGCCTGGTAATTTGTGGAATTCTCCTGTATCTTACCCAAGCCCACCAAGATGGTACCACCAGGCATCTGCAAGAGTCAGCCAGTGCTAGTAAACCTGCAGTAACCAAAGAAGCAGATCACAACAATCAATTCTCTTTGAATATCTGGAAAGCCTTCTCGAGAAAGATAGGTTTAAATGGTGAAGACTAAACTATGAAGGTTAAAATAAATACCTAACTCTTCAATGCCCAGACATCAACAAACATCCACAAGCATTAAGAACATCCAGGAAGACATAACTCCACCAAACAAACTAAATATCATTGTGATGATATTATTTGCCTTTTTCACTGTGTCATCTGCATTGATGATGTAAAAGCAACGATGGGTAAAACTGCTTGCCTTGCATCACAATCAAGGATGGCACACACAGCACCAGTGGACATTATATAGGTAATCATTGTATTCTTCACCACCATGGACCTTTAATTTTAAAAAGGATGATTTTATTTAAGAATTTTGTAAATAAAGTAATAATAATTATTGACTTTATTATATCTTGATCTTCAAGCAGACATCATTTCAATATTACATATGATAAAATGGGAAGTGTTCAAAGTACTTCATGGTCGTCGGAAAGAAAAATACGTGTGCAATTATTTTAGGTGCAAGCTGAATTAGCCATTTTAAAATAAAAAATGGCTAATTTTTACTTGAAAGAATGATTTCAAGAATATATTTTTTTCTTGAAAGTATAGGCTAACTATAGTTACTTAGACTTGAGTAATTCCAGACATTTGAGTAATTCCAGACATTTATTAAAATGAACCAGTGAGCCTGTCATAGAAAAATACCTCACAGAATTTGTTGCCAATAATACAATTCAAGTTTTAAGCAAAAATTAGAATTTTGAAATATTTATATTCATATTCCATTCTTTAATGATTTTCTAATTAGATTTGTAGTGATATTAACCAATGTGACTTTTTTGATATTGTATGATGAAATATGATGTCAACATAAGGAAGAATAAATATTGTCTTAATGGCCAAGACATGAAGTTATAAAATCATATATTTGTGAAAGATCAAAAGTGCAAGAAACACCAATTTATTTTAATGTAAGAGAAAATGAAGAGTTCATTGAAATGGTTCAGCTCCATTTAGCAATTAATCTCTAAAAATCTACTTGAGTATTGATATCATATCAGAGAAAAATATTCACAATAATCTGAAAAAGCTGTTAAAATACCCCTTTCTTCCAACCACACAACTGCATGAAACTAGCTTTTCTTCACTTTCTTCAAAGAAAACAATTTATCACAATAGATTGAATGAAGAAGCAGACATAAAAATTCATATGTCATCTAATTAGTCAGACATTAAAGAGATTTACAAAAAATGTAAAACAATGCCACTCTTCTCGTTAGTTTTATTTTTTGAATATGAAAAATATAAACATTTTATCAAAATATATTATGTTCACTTATACTAGTTTATTGCTACCTTTAAAAAAATAAATAGATTTTCTAAAATTTCTCAATTTTAATGTCTAATATGGTAAATATC
Source organism: Cheirogaleus medius (assembly GCA_008086735.1). Classification (NCBI taxonomy): domain Eukaryota; kingdom Metazoa; phylum Chordata; class Mammalia; order Primates; family Cheirogaleidae; genus Cheirogaleus; species Cheirogaleus medius. The sequence goes on from VBSM01002937.1 coordinate 31,034,819, forward strand.
AATTGATATCACCAACATAAACAAAAGCTTTCACAGCCTACAATAATTTTTAAGAGCATATAGCAACTTTGACTCCAAAATATTTGGAGAACTACTCTTCTAATATATTATAATTCATTTGTATATTATTCTTGCTGTGTTTTGACCTGTATCAGTTATCTGATATAGCTGTCGTATAACAAACCACTCTGCATTTTAGCAGCTGAAATCAACAACTCTCTAGTCTCTGAATCAGCTGGGTATTTTGACTGTGTGACCTGAGCTGGGCTCACTCATACGTATGCGGCTCTGCTTGGAGGGTTAGTTTGCATTCAACAATAAACTCAAAAAGGAAGACAATTTTTGATATTTATTTTTACCAACATATCCCCATAACCTAGAAAAAATGACTGTTTCATAATCCATGATCAATAAATATTTGTAAAATGACAGAAAGATGCAACAGGTGCCAATTTGATAGAAATTAAGTGTTAATACCATTGTTCTCTTGGACATTGAAAAGTACTATCATTTGTTAGATAAATATTCCTATTAGAATTTAAGCTCTTGGAGAATCAGAGTTATACTTGGCATCAAATAAGCCCTCAACAAATATTTGTTGAATTAATGAATATATATGCCCAATGAGTGAAAAAGAATTAAAACTAGTTGGAGAAATGGAAAAAAATATTAATGAGATTTGAATGATTTATTACTTATTTATATGCTTTCCTGGTGTTAGTTATTGCTTCTAATAAAGATAATTATGTAGATAAATATTTTCTAGAGAATAAAATAGTATTCATTATGAATTATATAAAACAAAAATATAGATGGGAAAATGAAAGATGAACTCATCCTAGTGTTTCTCAAATTTTTTCTTGCTCCACATGTGCTCTCTTATTTTCTGTCATTTTATATACACCAAAGAGAGAAAAATGATTATAAAGATTCTCAAAGAAAAAATTAATTGAAGCACTATTCATAATTTGGGGAAATGCAAATAACAAATATTTTTTGCAGAGAAAAGTCAATAAATGAAATAATGGTGTTAACATAGTTATAAAATTAGAATATGGTAAATTTTTAAAAATCAGAATTCAAATTACCAATTGAAATGACAGGAAATATATGTAAATAAATATCTGGCCAGAGATATTATTGTCACTTCTGAATGTGTATTGACTTTTGCAACTATTCTTCTTCAATTGCTGAATGAAAATAATATATGCCAGAGAGATTTTTATCTTCACCTCAAAGAAATGATGTGCTTAGTAATTCTATGTCATAGAGAAATTATGTGTGCCTTTTATTATAGAAAATTCTCAAAAACAATGTTTTCAAAAGTACATGCCTGCCTCAGAACCAGTGGAAATCTAGTTAGACACAAGTTTTTAAAGATCAGAGTCATGAGACATAAGTAATATTCATTCTTCTTGCCCACGATTCACAGTAGACAATTATAAAATATGCTTGGCCTACTGGCCACTAGGTCAGACCTCGCTACTTGTCGAGGACAGACAAAATCTTCAGAGTTCCATAAATGTTGTGGATATTTGAAAAAGATTCTCAGGTGAAATATGATAGTTATAATTACACTCAGTTCTGTAGTGTGACTAAAATATCTGTCATATAGAAGAGCTATGAAACCGATCTTTCTGGGGCTTTTGGATAAGTTATACATAAAAATATCACATATGACTCAGGCCTTAAATTGTAGTGAAAAGCTTGATAATGTGTAAACTAAAGCAAAGCAATTAAAATTTTATTCATAAACTGAGCTTTTGTTCTAATCAATATGAATAGAATGGAAAGTTAAAAATCAGACATCATCTATAGATCTGAGAAAGTTGTCTTATTCATAATCAAGTTCTTTTAATACCTGCTAATTGTCTGGCACAGGCAATTTTGTGTGACATTAGGTAAAGAATGAGAAGATTATTGAATCTCCTAGAGAGAAAAACAACAGGAATCTTCTCTAAGCTATTCTTGATTATTTTATACTCTTGAACTGACAAACTAGAAAATTTTTCAATCTCACATTAATTTTTCAGTGAACCAGTTTAGAGCTAATAAGCATAGAATAATTCTATATATTATTTTTCAGGCTACATTACTTCATACTACTATTAATAAAACTGTGGAAAATAAAATAGTATGATTGCTTTCATTTCTACTTACAGAATGCTTGTGAAAGTGGAAAACTGTAAAAGAAAAAAAACTTGCTATACTAAAAGAATTTTAGAGCCAGAAGATAGAATATATCCAAGGGTCCTGAAACTTTTTAAACAGGGGGCCAGTTCAGTATTCCTCAGACCGTTGGAGGGCCGGACTACAGTTTAAAAAAAAACTATGAACAAATTCCTATGCACACTGCACATATCTTATTTTGAAGTAAAAAAACCAAACGGGCAAAAACACCCGGCAGGCCGGTAAATGTCCTTGGTGGGCCGCATGTGGCCCGTGGGCCGTAGTTTGAGGACCTCTGATAGAAATTTTTAAAATGCCATTTGCTACTATGTTAGTTTTCTAAAAATTTAGGCAGAAAGTCATTTGTAATTTGGGGGAGTACGTTACAATTAAAGAAAACCATACTTTAAAAAAATTGCATATATTTTTAAATAAAGGTGTACTAAGTCATAAAAAACAGTATTTCTTGGTATATATATTTATACACATGCACACGTATACACATACACACATATGTGTTTACATATACATATATGTATGTATATACATGCATGCAAACACAGACATACACCATATAGTCTTCTCTAGAACACAGAAGTTTAGAAAATTAACTGATTAAAATCAGTAACTTTTCATAATTTCAATAGGAAAATAAATTTTAAAATAAAATGTATGATTTGATCTTTCATATATTTTAATGATGTTTCTTTATATCATGGTATATAAAGGATCTTCATGTAATGTCCACTCTAATAAATTGCATAGATTCAAAAATGTCTTGTGATTTTTAAAAATTTTTATTTTGGTCATTCTAGTCTCCTTACCCATTCTACTTAGCACAATTGTATTCTTTATGGTTTATCTCAAATTATATCTCCTTGAGGCCTTTCCTGATTGACCTAGGAAACAGTAATCTCTTCTGCTGATGAGCAACTGTAGGTCTCTTAATCATCATCATGTAGTTTTCCAAATACTGTGAGTATAACACTCATTTATGTATTTGTCTTGTTTTTGCATTTATTTATTTATTCAATCAACAATTGCCAACTGCATTTTGGGTACTGTTGTAGACACTGGGGATACAACACTAGACAAAATAAAAATCTGAGACTCAAAGGCTTTTCTTTTTATTTCAAGTAAACAATAAATGAATATATGTGTCAATATGTAAAAGGTTTAAAGGGAAAGCAAGTCATGACTAAGTGGGTAAAGATGCCATTTTCTATAAGTAGCCTAAGAAGTCTTTTCTATTCAGGTACCTTATCTCACCACTTTTATGGAATTGGTGTATATTTGTCACATACTGTCTGTGTGTCATATTTATTTATACAACCTCCAGAGTTTCTACCTATTGGGGGAAAATATTTATACACATTGATATCTATTCACAATTGTTTCCTTCCATAGAGAGGAAATGTATCACTTCTAGCCCCTCCCCATTTCTCAATTATCTTCCCACAATGGCTTATATAATTTTTCATTTCATGACAATGATCCTGCTCAAGCTTAGCTCTGACCTTTCTTCTCCTTTTTTTTGCCTTGGGAACCATCTTCTAGCAATGATCCCCAACATTTGTGGCACAAGGGGCGGGTTTCATGGAAGACAATTTTTCCACCCACAGTAGGGGAGTGTTGAGGCAGAGCCTAGGTAGTGATATGAGTGATATGAGCTCACTTGCCCCCCACTCACCACCTGCTGTGTAGTCCCTCAGTTCCTAAGTTTCATGGAAGACTATTTTTCCATGGACGGGGCAGGGGACAATAACATGTGAAGATGAATGTTTGGTGATGGTGTAAATGCTGAAGGTGGATGTGAAATTAAAGAAGAGTTCTATTTGAGAGAAATCTGTGTGCTAATGAGATAACCTTGTAGAGAGAATCACACTGATAATATACAAGAAAGAAGAGAAAACCAAATTATCTGGACGTGGTGGCTTACGCCTGTAGTCCCAGCCACTCAGGAGGCTGAGGTAGGAGCATCCTTTGAGTCAAGGAGCTCCAGGTTACAGTGAGCTATGATTGAGCCATTGCAGTCCAGCCTGGGCAACAGAATGAGAATGAGACTCTGTCTCAAAAAAAAAGGTAGTGAAAAGCAAAGGAGGGAAGTTCCTGAGAACAAGAGAGTCTAGAATCAGAGCACATATGGAGGTATTTCCATTGCCAGAGAGATAGTTTCATGGCACCAAATAGGAAGAAGATGGTTTCAGGCACATATTATAAAGATGAAGGGGTTCCTTTTGTAAATCTTTTCATCTTCATAAAATATGAACTGAGAACATGAATTAGAAGGGGCTACAGATGGGGTGAGGTGCAATTAGAAATCTGAGCTCATTAGAAAACATAATGCTCATTTCTGAAAATGGGAGAACAAGCTTAAAAGGCTAATCAAATCAAAACAAAACAAAAAGACAAAGTAGAATTGCTGAGTGTGGTTGAGGTTCTATGTGAATTTTCTATGAAATTAGACTAACACTTTTCTCAGCTTTGTGATTTTTTGGCAAGAATTCTCTATTGTACTGAAGCCAATTTAAGGGCCTGTCTTTCTGAACTTAAATCTTCTGTGTTTTATTCTGCCCTTCCTCTTTGGTGTTCACCTTATTTTACTTCCTCTTTATTTTCTCCCTGATTCATCCATTTCTTACAGAAACAGCCTTATAACCATGGTATCACTAAATTAGCTACTACATGTGAAAATATTCAGTGTTCTTGACAAACAATAATTTAATTCTAGATGAATGCTATCTTTCTTCTTTAGACATAATTTGCTTTGAGAAGAAACCATACACCTATCAAAAACTGAATTCTAATGTAAGTACATATGCTGCTTCTTAAATATTACACAAAGGCAGCTGCTAATTAATTGCATAGAAAATTATTTAGACTGACACCTGCTATATTCCCAATAAAAAGCAAAATACTTAATTAAACCTATGTGATATTTTAGTAAATGCTTTTTAAAAAATTCTAGAGTACTTAGGCAGAAGCCTTTTACTAATTAGTGATAGCTTGTTGAATACAAGATGGGAAGCCCTTGAGTCCAGGAGTTACTAACTCTTTAGCTTAGGGTTGATTGAGAGATAAAATGCCTAACACTAGATAAAAGAGAAAAAAAGAATGTTTACAGTGTTACTTCATTTCTTCAGAAAACTTTGCTAAAAGAAAATTAGCTATATGTTGATGCCAATCACAGAATCCATATTCAACTTTTGTTAAACAAATTTTGAGGACTTTACATGTAAAAAGTTGTGCTAGGGACTGCTAAAAGTTCACCAATATCAATTACTTTCTTCTTTCTTTTAGAATAGTACCCACCAACTTTCATCTGGACACATAGCCACAGAGAAGACATTTCTTCTCCTGGATTTTGCACCTCCAATGGTTGTGTCTGTAAGACATGAGAGGGAGTGGAGAATGAAAGTTCTTTGTCATAACTTTAAAAATTAAAATTGTGTTCCAAGTGGCAGAAATGTTGTAGCTACTCAACAATGAACACAATCCCTTAGTTACCATCCTCACACACGGCTAGATTATACTTCCCAGCCCCTCCCACCCCCATCAGTCAGGCGTTGCTGTGTTACTGCATTCCAGAGAATAGGGTTTGAGTAGAAATGATCTGTGCCACTTCCACTGCTCTGTTAGTAGCTCCCAAGTTGCTCCTTCATGATCATTTTCCCCTATCAGGCTAGAGGAGGACAAGCATAAGATTGGAATTCACTTTTCAACAATAAAGAAATCACAAGGAAGGGGACTGAGTCCTTTACGAACCTCTTGGGAGAGATCTACTCATTGGACAGGGACACTTCTTTAGGACTTCATGTTAATTAAGCAATAAAACTCAAGTTGTAAATCTAGTGAGATCTAGGGCTTTATGTTTGGACCTGCAAGTATTGCCCTCACTAAAAGTTCTCTGGCCTCTCTTTCCCACTTTCCCAGGCTGAAATATATATGCATGTTGTTGAATCAGTCTCTAATATCCTTAGAATGACACAGCAACTGGATTCCTGAAATAGTGTCATCAGGGCCCGGCGCGGTGGCTCATGCCTGTAATCCTAGCACTCTGGGGGGCCGAGGTGGGCGGATCACTCAAGGTCAGGAGTTCGAAACCAGCCTGAGCAAGAGCGAGACCCCGTCTCTACTATAAATATAAAGAAATTAATTGGCCAACTAAAAATATGTATATAGAAAAAATTAGCCGGGCATGGTGGCGCATGCCTGTAGTCCCAGCTACTCGGGAGGCTGAGGCAGGAGGATCACTTGAGCCCAGGAGTTTGAGGTTGCTGTGAGCTAGGCTGACGCCACGGCACTCTAGCTGGGGCAACCAAGTGAGACTCTGTCTCAGAAAAAAAAAAAAAAGAAATAGTGTCATCTGTACCCAAGACACTGTGGACTGATGGATTGTCCTCTTACATCAGGACTCTTATTTGAGGGGGAAAAACCAAATATCTATTATGTTTGAGCCACTGCAGTTTGGGAATTATTTGCTCAGAATGTTTAGCCTATACCTTATAACTCAGTAGTTCTCATAACTTGACTTGCTTTGGCATCACCTGTATTGCTTGTTAAAACATAGATTGCTATTAAACATAGATTTCAACACCCCAACTGGAACAACAGACAGAAGCACAGCATTGTGTAGAATATGCAGATTGCTTATGTGGCATATGATCATTTAAATAGATTTATGTACAAGAAATGAGGTATGAAAAAATTAAAAAGCTAAACATTTTTTTAAAATGTTTCCTTTTATTTCCTCATATTATGAGGGTACAAATATTGTTAGGGTTACATATGTTGCCCCTGCCACCCCTCCCCCACC
>VBSM01002937.1:31051544-31069193 GCA_008086735.1 Cheirogaleus medius
CACCACCTAGGGATTGGACTCGCTTGAAGCGCAGGTATTTGGGGGGAGGGGGGGAGGCCCAATGTATGTAACCCTAACAATACTTGTACCCCCATTACAAGATGGAATAAAATAAAAAAGGTAAGAAAAAAAAAACTGAGTAGAGTATTGTAGCCATTTAGTTTGTTATTATTATTATGGTTATTTCTATTTGCTATAACACAGGTTTAGAGTTCAAAACATGGATCCCAGTTTTTCTACTTCTAGAATTCTGTTCAAATTATTTCATTTTCCTCCCACTCACTTTTCATAACTATACTTATCTATAAGCACAGTAATCTTGATTGTCTGTAATAGTATTAAGCAAAATGATACATAGATAGAAACTCCCTCTTTTTGCCCACATGTTTAAGATGCTCTATAGTTTTGATCACTTTAGTCATATTTGGTAGTCAACACCACATGAACAGTTTTCTTAGTATGTGTGTGCTGAGTCATTTCAATTAAAATCAGTAATTAAGTGTGTAGTCCTAGCAACTGAAGGGGCTGAGGCAAGAGGAACGCTGCAGGCCAGGAGTTCGAGGCTGTAGTGTGCAATGATTATGCCTGGGAACAGCCACTGCACTCCAGCCTGGGCAACACAGTGAAATTTCAACTTTAAACATTTTTTTAAAAAATTTAAATAGACAATTATGTGATAAAAATGCACTAGATTAGATATGGTAACCTCCACTTTTAAGCAAATTTTAGCTTTGGATTACCAATGGAGAGAAAAAAGGAACTCATTACCATTTCATGAGTTATTCAATGCCTTGGAACATTCATTACTTCGAGTTGAGAAAGAAAACTTAGAAAGTCATTCTTCATTTCATGAGAGGTGTAATTATTTTACCCATTAGCAATAGTCAATTTGACTGCTACATTTTTAGTGATTACTAAAATTTGAATATTTTTCTAGTACCTTCTTTTATAACGCCAGCTTTGTGAATTGAGAAATGATACAAGACAATAAGTTTGTAGCACTAATGGTTGTTCTTTTTTAATGCAAAAAGAGTAAGCTCAAAATACTTCTTATTAAAGAAACTCAATTCATCACAGCAGGCTTGAAACTTGGTGCAATCTGAGTTTTACAAAAAGTCTAATATTAAAGCTCCCATTAATCTCTTATGGAAGATGATAGAAATTTCAAAAGTCCTTGAAATATGCTATTGCCTTTAAAAGTAGTTATAAAGCCATTCCTTATTTCAAAATGCACTTCGTGTATCTAAAATCATATTAAAAAGTCAGCATCTTTTTCTACTTCTCCATTGCTAACCAAAATTGGAGATTATTGTTAACAATCAATGCAATCAGTTAATACTTTACACGTATATTCTTAAGGAATACGTGGATTATTAATGTTTACTTTAAACTTCCCTTTCAGTTTATGAGAATGTCCATCCTACACACACGCACCTTTATGTATGCATTACGTTATTTTATTAACTTTAAAATGCTCAATTCTTCACCTTATCACCTTTCTGACATTATAATGCCTCCTGTAATCAATGGGAGCCTTACAATTGCTGGTTGGTAGGCAAGAAGCATAATGTAGTTGCCATTGCTTGGAACTTCACTTGTATTTTCCTCTCTGTGTATAAAAATATTTAATAAAATTCTACCTTCTAAGACTATATTGTATTATAGTTTAATTGGCAAGACTTTTTCTTTCCTAATGATACATAAAATAATGGTGCTTTAAATTCAGTGATATACGCAATAAACACATACACACCTTGACTTTGAATTTATGTCCAAGCATAGTTCACCTCAATCCAATTTCATTAAAAGGTGGTTTCTACTCACTCTCTCCATTCTTTTCTGCCCATTCATCCTTCAATTTATTATCTGGCTTCTTTTCCCGTACTACACTAAACTTTCAGGGGAAATGTAAGCAATCACTTTTAAATACTTAGTTCTCACCTTTTGTGCCCTTCCTGCATTTCAAACCTATAAATGATTCCTTGAAATTTTCTCCCTTAGTCTTTTGTCACTTTCCTTAATCTTATCCAATATTTGTAACCTTTATTTCTCAGTCTTATACACTGGAATGTTCTCCTCTTAGCTATTCAAATCTTGCTGTTCCCCACAGTTTTGTCTTCAATTGTCTTCTCTCTCAGCCACTACTGACTTCTTCTTAATTTTATCGAACACTATGGTTTCAACCATAACCAGTTTGTTAATGACTCACAAATCAATACTTTTCCCTGACATTGGTCTTGATAATCAAAATGCATCTATCCAACATTTTATCATATATGTTTCCCTGACAATCTCCTACCCATATCAAACTCCAAATATCTAACATTGAATCCTAACTGTGCTTTTATTTAACTATTTACAAAATATTCTACCAGAAAATATGCTTTGATTAGACATTTGTCTTACTCAGTTCAGGTTGCTATAACAAAATGCCATAAACTGGGTGGCTTATAAGCAACACACATTTATTTCTCACAGTTCTGGAGACTAAAACTAAGATCAAAGCTCAGGCAAATTTGGTGTCTGGTGGGGCCCATTTCTTCACAGATGGCAACTTCTAGGTCTTCACATGGCAGAAGGGACAAGGTTCCCCACCATCTCTTTTATAAGGGCACTAATACCACTCGTGAGCGCTCCCCCTCATGACCTACTTACTTTCTAAGGGCCCCACCTTCTAACACCATTACCTTGGGGATTAGGATTTAACATGTGAATTTGGGGATACAAATATTCAGAGCATAGCAATATTCAAACATGATTTCATCCTGAATTTTATGCTTTTACCTATGCCATAACATAATTTCTCATATCAAATGATCAGGGACACAAATAAAGCTTCTTATTCTCTCATATCCTTACATTAAATTAATCTGTAGGTTAAGTCAATTTTACCTTCTAAATATATTTCCCATCCTTTCTCCTCTCTCTATTCCTACTGCCACTATCTTAATTCAGGATTTATTCAACATATTCCACTTTTGGAAAGGCCTTCTAGCTGTTTTTCCTGACTCTTCCTCTTTAACTCATCCTTCACATTGCTTCTAGAGTGATAGTTTGGAGGGGAAAAAACCTAGTTATTTCTCTCTCCTGATTAAATCCCCTTAATAGCTCCTTCCAGAGAAAGTCTAAACAACATAGAGTACTGCGAGCTGGCCCTGGTTATATCATCCGAATTATCTCTGCTATATCCTACATCCGCATTTAATTATTGAATAGTTCCAATCTTTTCTAGCTACCTTCTACTATCTCTTATCCCTTCTTCAATAGTTATGACCTTTTATTCACGTCTTCAAAAACTCCTACTCATCTTTGAAAATGTAGTTCAGAAATGACTACAAGAAAATGTTCTCTGGCCCTTCTACTGTTATATTCAAGAAATTCCACTGTTACTTGTTTGCACATCTGTCTTTCTAATTAATCTGTACATACCTTGAAAAAGAAATTGTTTTTCATTCATTTCTACATCTGCAATCTACAGTGTTATGCATAGGGCCCAGATTTTAATAGCAGCTCCATTCATATTTATTAAATAATGAGTGAGAAAAAGTAAATAAATATGTAAATAAGCTAAAGAATGAATAGATAAATATCTTTTCAAAATTAAAATGAGAATAACTTGTTCTAAGCCTGACTTCTTCAAGAACTGGGTGAGATACCTCCCTCATGTTATCTTTACTGAAATTTGAATCTGTGACTTTTATATAGAAGAGTGGCAGAATATACCACCCATATGCCACTTGGTCACAAGGATCATTTTGTGCTAAATGCACTTAAAAATCAGCAGAAACAAGGAAAACCTTCTGACCTAAAGCAGAAGATAAAACCATTTTGTGAAAGATGTCTGCCTATACCAGGAGGAAAGAAACATTCTTATCACCAAAGACACAAAATCAAGGCCAAGAGAATTCTATACGAACAGACCTTGTTAAAATAATTCTTATCTTCCTTTAGTCACCTCTCATATGTTTAAGCATTTTCCACTATTGCTTTTTTTGTTTAATCCAGTATAAAAAATTTAGGTTTTGTTATTTCTTTTGGTCTTCATTTCCTTATAAGGGGTCCTATGTAATGTACAAGTCATGTTAAATCAATCTGTATATTCTTCTTCTGTTAATACGTTGTACATCAACTTAATTTTCACCACCCAGAAAACACCCTAAGAGGGCAGAGGTAAAGTTTTGTCTCTCCTGTTATACCTTAATCTACCTTTCTTCTTCTCTGCACTAAGTTGCAGTGTTATCAGAAAACTTAATTAAGAATTTAAAGAATATAGAGATCTTACAAACTAAGTTAAATATTCTGAACAGAATCTTTTAAAGTGGGAATCATGGTTGTCCAGAAGGGCTTAATGAATGAGATTCAGGATGTCTATGAATCTCTCAGAATTGTATGTATAATGGAAATTGTATATATGAGAAAAGAATCTAAAGGTTTGATACAACACCAAAAGGAATTGTGTACCAATGGAAGCTTATAATTATGGCTCTGTAAATTTAGCTACTAAAACTGATTAACAAGGTAAATCAAAATTTCACCAAAATTTGCTCTGACTACTTATTACTGCAGAGAACAACACCCTAAAACAGTTGATTAACAAAATTAATTTTTGGTTTTCACACTGCTGTGAGTTAACTGGGCTCAGACCATTCTTGCTTGGGGCACCTCATGGAATTGTCATCACGTAGCTGCATGCTAGAGTCGTCTGAAGGGTTAACTGGGCTAGACTTCCAAGATGGCTTACTTACTGGCCAGAAGAATATAAAATCAATTGGGGATGCCAACCAGATCAACTACACAAGACATCTCTGTTTAGCATGGGTTTTTACAGTGTGGTGGCTGGGTTCTAAGTGAGAGCATCCCATGTACAAATGTTCCAAGACAGGATAGTGAAGCAGTCAGTCTAGGTAAGGATAAACCTGAAACAAAAACTTCCTTCCCCACTGTACACCATTGGTCAAGGCAATTATAGGACCCTCCAAGAGTCAAAAATAAGAACTAAACTCTACCTCTTGATAAAGTAGGAGCAACATCGAATTTAAATATTTAAAATATTTGAAATCTTATAAACAATACTAAGGATTTTGCATCTTATTAAAAATTAATGGGAATCTACTTTTCTACTTTACAGACTTTAAGCATATTGGTGAAATTATGTATATGTGTGTTATATATATAAAAATATATACACATATAAAAATTCAAAAATATATATTTATATAAAAATTGTATGTGCATATATTGTCTAGGCATTGTGCTAAGTTGTAATAAATCAATTATCTTATTGTTATCATTATGACAACTGTGTCAGAGAAGTACTAAAATTAAGACCATTATACAGCTTAGGAAATTGAAGATCAGTTACATTTTAAAAACTTGTTCAAATTCACACATTTAGTAAATGTCAGAGCTGGAACATGAGTGAGTTTTGTACTGATGACTTCAGCACAAGATCCCTTAGCCACAAGGCCAGAAGTGTTTCCTCAATAGCTAGGTTAACTTCCTCTAGCCACACCCTAACTTGAAAGGGAGGATATAGCTCACTGCTAAGAAAAGGGAATGCTGGGGGTGGTGAGTCTCCTCCTCCCTCTGAGGTGGGGAAAACCCTTGAGCTAGAGCTGGTTCCCCGTTCAATCATTATTTCCTGGAATAAATTTGTACAACTATGAGGGCAAAAAACTATTTAAAACCCTCACTAAGATACCTTAGCCCTGCCCCATGGAAGATAGATAAAAGCAAGATGACTTGAAGTAGAGCAGAGTGAGTAACCTCATGGACAGATACAAGTACTGCTGCACACAAAGTGGGGAAGAAGAGGAGGATGACTAGCTATTCGTGGTGGCAGCCCAATGTGGGGCAAAGCAGAGCTGAGACAGACCATCTGTCTTTATGAAGGTGCCAGTAGGAATCCTTCAGGGGTGGTTGCTGTAAACTCGGACATGGAACTAACAAGAGACCATGTCTGAAATTATTTTGAAATATGATCAACTCATTGAGACAGAGGGTCTGATTTCAATGCACAGAAACAAAGATCATACAGTCATGGGGCCAATGCCAAAGAAAGAAACAATCATGGCAGGAGGACAGGAGGCAGTTGATTCATCCAGAGCATGTACAGCACAGATACTCTCTGGATTCCTTGTTGTGGTGTTTGGGGGAACTTTTGTTTTAGCCACTCAATTCCTCAATCATTCTCCTTTATATAGAGTGGTGCCATTGTTAGGTCAGGAAAGGGTAAATGAATGTCACAGAAGACATCTCAATGCAAGACCAAGTCACCTGAGCTATTCTGTCACAATTCATATTTCAGGAATCTTTCTATGTCTTATAATAGGACTTGCCATCATGAAATCAGATGAGCTTTGATTCCAAATTAATGAGAGGAAGGCATTATACTCTTGCTTTCCATTCTCACCATCATTCTGTACTTAGTAATATATGTTCCACCTGCCCTGAAAACAACTGAAAATAGAAAATTGGTAGGGAGTAGTTTCGTCTCTTCTCTCTTGTTCATTCATTTCCTCCTCTTTGAACACAACCCAACTTCATTACAGAGATTTCTAAGAAATTTAACTCATATTATAGAGAACAGTAATTTCTTTGTAAAAATATATGGTGAATTCGTTTGTTACATTTGGTTAATCTGATCATTTTATATAAATGTATATTTTATTTAAAGATTGATCACCAAAAAATGGTTAGTGCCTGTATCAGTATGCAGAAATATACTACTTTTGGAGTCATCTGTAGAGGACTTGCCATATAATTGTGCAGCTTAAGAATTAATCTTAGGAGAAGGAATACATGCCCATCCCAGAGCAGCGTGAGAGTCATACGTTCCGGCTTAGGTTCACCTAACATACAGGGTTGCTGCTTGAAGGCATAAAAAAGAGTTTGAACTTCTGCATGTAAACAAATGTTGCCCAGCCCCACAGCCCTGGGGGTCTGGAGGCCACTTGATAAACATCTTGCCCTTATGGGTACTGCCTGAGCTCATGGGATAGCTGGTTAGCCAGGGACGGGTAAGATCTCTCAAGGAGGGACAACCTAAGACAGGCACAGCTGCAGGGGGCCAGGCCGAAAGGGATGGGAACAGAAAGTTTCCCTTTGTGGCTGCATTGCCTATCTGTGCTTATCTCAAACTCTGGCTTATGGCCGTCGCCTTAAGCAACCGCATTAAGACCCTGAGTCATGGGACATCTGTGTCCTTAGGCTACATATTCTGGGCTTTATGGCTGTTGCTGCAATGCCTGGGTGATCATGTATAAGGAAGTAACTTTGATTTTTAGGGTATAAAAATGAAATGACTGGTGTGTTCAGCGCTGCAGTCTTGTACCATCTTTATGTGTGTCCGTGTCTTTCTTTGTGTGTTTCTTTGTGTTTTATGTTCATCCCCTGTCCTGCAAATGGGCCATGACCATCATCATAATGACTAGCATTATTGTCATTATTTGGATTAACCATGCCCTTATATTCACCTACTTATTAGAAACAATAAGACCATTTCATTATATACTTTTTAAATATAATATAGCTATATCATCTAATTCATGAAACCAAGAGTACATCTTCCAATATATTATTTTATACAAAAGCAGAGTGCTAAATAGAATTTTGTGTTTATACAGGGTGCTAAAATGAAAGGAATGTTTCTGACAATCAAAACAAAAATATATTTTTATATATTTATAAAAATAAATACATAAAATTCTTGTTCCCTTTTTCTTAGGGAAAAAGAAATTCTATTAAAAGTTTGAAAAACTACCTTTAAAAGGCCAATTTTCATATTAGTTAACTATTTATGTGTACTGATACATAAACTTTGAATATATATTGGGGGTCATTTATTGCTAAAGTTTATTCTTCTTTCATTTTCATTTTCTTTTCAGGAATCTGAGATAAGTACATTAACATATAAAATATAATAAGAAAAAGGGAATATTTTTTAGTATTTCACTATCTCTGTTTAAATACTTGAAGTAAGGCCATGTTTCCCAAACTTGAATGTGTATTCTGGTAGTCAGAATTCTAAGATATCCTTGTGAATCCTTCCTCCTTGTTTCAATGTCTCTGTATAATTCCAACACTTTAGTGCAGGTGAGACTTACAACTTGCTTCTAACCAAGTTAATATGGCAAAGGTGAAGGGATTTTGCAAAAATAATGTCCTTAATCAGTGGACTCTAAGTTAATCAAAAGGAAGATTTTCCTGGGTAGGCCAACTGGGTACCCTTTGAAAGAAGATCTAGAAAAGAGAGACACAAAGCAGCAGAGACTATCTCTTTCCCGATGGTCCTGAAAAACAAAGATGCCATAAGTTCCACAACTTCAAGGAAATAAATTCTGCCAACAACCAAATGAACTTAGAAGAAGACACTGAGAGACTCAGATGAAACTGCAGCCCCAGCCAACCCATTCATTGCAGTTTTTTGATACCTGAGAAGAAAACCCAGTTGTGACCAAACCTCTAACCCATCAAGAATTTGAAATAATAAATAGATTTATTTTAAGTCACTAAGCATTTGGCAATTTGCCATGCAGTAATAGAAAATGGATTTGTGTGCTATGTAAATATATTCAGTGTCACAGGATGATAAACACAGGATCACTTACTAGAAAATTGTATATTTACTCAATTATTTTTAAAAGAATAACACTAAGTGGACATGTAGGAATAACATTTATCGGATGTCGGGCAGGTGGGAGGGGGGAGAAGGGGATGGGTATATACAAACATAATGAGTGAGATGTGCAACGTTTGGGAGATGGTCATGCTTGAAGCTCTGACTCAAGGGGGAAGGGGGAGCATGGGCAATATACATAACCTTAACATTTGTACCCCCATAATATGCTGAAATTAAATAAATAAATAAATAAATTCCAAAAATAAAATAAAATTAAAACAACAAAAAAACCACTTTTTTAAAGAAACACTTATCTTTTTCTAGAGAAACCATTGTTTTATAAATTAAAAATAATTTCCCTGATGATTAGAGAAGTTGAGCATTTTTTTCATGTTTGTTGGCCATTAGTCTGTCTTCTTTTGAAAACTTTCTGTTCATGTCTTTTGCCCACTTTTGAATGGAGTTGTTTGATTTTTTTCTTGCTGATTTGCTTGAGTTCTTACAGATTCTACTTATCAGCTCTTTATTGGCTATATAGGATGCAAATATTTTCTCACACTCTGTGGGTTGTCTATTAGCTCTAATGATTGTTGCCTGGGCTGTGCAGAAGCTTTTTAATTTGATTAGGTCCCATTAAGTTATTTTTGCTGTTGCCATGATTGCTTTTGGGGTCATCTTCATAAATTCTTTGTCTAGGCTGATATCTAGAGGAAATTTCCAACATGTTCTTTTAGAATTCTTATAGTTTCATGCTTTAGGTTTAAGTCTGTTATTCATCATGAGTTAATTTTTGAGATTGGTGAAAGGTGTGGATCCTGTTTCAGCCTACTACATGTGGCTATCCAATTTACCCAGCACCATTTATTGGATAGGGATTCTTTTCCCCAGTGTATATTTTTATCTGATTTATCAAAGACCAGATGGCAATATGAGGATGGTTTTATATCTCAGTTCTCCATTCTGATACATTGGTCTATGTCTCTTTTCTTATGCCAGTACCATGTTGTTTTGGTTACTATAGCCTGTGGTATAATTTTAAGTCCGATAAATTGCTGCCTCCCAATTTGTTCTTTTTGCTTAATGTTACTTTGGCTGTATGGGGTCTTTTCTGGTTCCACATGAAGCATAGAATTATTTTTTCTAGATCTGTGAAAAATGAGGTTGGCATTTTGATAGGGATTGCATTGAATCTGGAGATCACTTTGGGTAGTATAGACATTTTAACAATGTTAATTCTGCCAATCCATGAGCAAGATATGGTTTTCCATCTGTTTACATCCTCTGCTATTTCCTTCCTTAGTGTTTTGTAGTTCTCTCTATAGAGGTCTTTCATCTCCTTAGTTAAATATATTCCTAGATATTTTATTTTCTTTGTTGCTATTTTTAGGTTAATCTGTGAGGATGTTCCCTGGCCCCCCAGTTCCCACTATGAAGAAGGGATACGGGTACCAAGTTGAGCTGATGACGGAGTGATTGCAAACACAGAGCAACTTAAAACAGTTTATCACATAAAAGAAAGAATGAAATTGAAGGAAACTACACAAAGGAAAAATACATTCCAAACAGAGTGGGACATGTCAGTCTCCAGGAATAAAGAAAGACACTAGAGGCTGAGTACATGTTGCCTTTTATAATCCCACTAGTTTGTCTCACCTTTACCTTGGCAGGATTGATTGCCATTTCCTGCTTTGGGGGGTTATTGATAGGTTGGTGTATATAACAGATCACATGACAGGTTGCACAATACATAACAATTTTCCTTTCTTCTCATGCCTCTTTTCTAGAATTCTCCTTGAAGCTTCACCCATGTTATGCTAATTAGATGGTAATGAGCTATAAGTTACCAGAAACATTTTACCATGTATGTTCCCACCAGGAAAGAGTTCCTAGCCACAACTTGGTTCCTAGCTACAATTCACTTCCCACTCTCCACCCTTATCCAACTCCTTGCCGCCTGTTTACACTTCACCAGACTTAACAGTATTGTGAAAGGCATTGAGTCTTTCATTTGGTTCTCAGCTTGACTATTGTTGGTGTATATGAATGCTACTGATTCATGTACATTGATTTTATTCACAGACTACTTGCCAACAAACATATAAAAAAAATGCTCAACATCTCTAATCATTGGAGAAATGCAAATCAAAACCACAATGAGATAATCACTTAACTCCAGTGAGAATGGCTTTTATCAAAAAAATCCCAAAACAACAGATGCTGTTATGGATATGGAGAGATAAGAGCTCATACACTGCTAGTGGGATTGCAAACTAGTACAGCTTCTATGAAAAGCAGTATGGAGATATCTCAAAGAATTAAAAGTAGAACTACCATTTGATCCAGCAATCCCACTACTGGGTATTTACTCAAAGGGAAAAAAAAGACTCTGCACTCAAATGTTTATGGCAACACAATTCACAAGTGCAAAGGTGTGGAAACAACCTAAGTACTCACCAATATATGAGTGAACTAATAAAATATGCTATATAAATATCATGGAGTACTACTCAGCCATAAAAATATGGTGAACTAATTACCTCTTGTATTAACCTGGATGGAATTAGAGACCATTCTTCTAAGTCAGGTATCACAAGAATAGAAAAAAAACACCACATGTACTCACCATTAAATTGGAACTAATCAATCAGCACTTATGTGCACATATGGAAATAACATTCATTGAAAATCAAGCAACAACATGGATGGACCTGGAGGTCATTAAGTGAAACAATTCAGTCACAGAAATACAAATGCAGCATTTTCTCACTTATAAGTGGGAGCTAAATAATAATGTGTACACATATAAGCAAAGTGTGGAATGATGAGAATGGAGACTCAGAGGAGTAGGTAGTGGGAGGGGGTGGATGATGGGGGGTGCTTGGTGGGTACAATGTGCATTGCTCCAATGATGACTGCACTGAAGGACTTGACTTCACCACCATGAAATATATTGATATCAATGTAGCAAAGTTGTACTTGGACCCCATGAATATATACAAATAAAATATAAAGAAACAAAAAGAATAAATAAAAAATAAAAATATACAAGAACTTTTAAAATATGTGTCTTAAATGATACATAATATTTAGTAAACTCTGAGACCTGCAAGGGTTATAATTTGCCTTCCCTCTAACATTAGGTATTGAAAATAAAAGAATGAGTGACATTCTTCTATCATCCATGCCAGAGGCAGTTTTGACCTTGATTTGATGCCCTTTTAAACATTGTTGAGATTCACTTAGCTAGAAGATAACCCAGGGCCAAATACCAAGTTCTTATCTAACAATAGTTTTACCAGGATATACCTCATATATCTAGATTCTTTATTATAAATGAACTGTCAATTGATGGATTTATAAACCATAGCAATGTTGGAATAAAAACTTATGTATTTAGGTTCTTTAAATACATGATAAATTCTGTATAAAACCTTCAAGACTCCAACCTTAAGTGGTTCCCATGGGCTATCTTGGATTGCATAGATAGTTCATGTTCCCAAAATGCAACCCAGTAAAAAAAAGTGGACTCTTCAGAAAGCTGCATCTAACTACTTGGGGTGCCCAGATGCTAATACTGGCACACGCACCTTCTCCCATCTTCATGGAAAAGGAGTAGTTGTGTGGAGGAAGGCTGTGTTTGCCTGCCTCAGAAGGTGCCCTAGCATATGTGCTCTGTGTATAAATGTTAGAAATTGTGCAGATAAGGATATAAGGCCTTGCCTTGGGGAGATGAGAGTCTTTTTCAATCTCTTCCAATAGTCAAAGGCAGCGGCTTCTTGCTTTAACATTTTGCCAATCATGGGTAAATCTGATGTTAGGTATAATTTGTGATTCTTTTTGACAGTACACCATGTGCACTAGTGTAGGAGTTTGGCCTGGGACTATAAAAGTGGCACTCTTGAAGGTAATTATTGTAAATGGAAGTCCATATCTAAATTATCCAAGTATTTTTTTTCAAAATGTAGATGCACAGGTCCTACAATAAGACTACTGAATTAAAATTTTGGTGGGGTGATAAGACACATATTACATATTTAATGCTAGGTTGAAATTATGGCTTTTAAAATGCCAATAAATTTCCAATTCAATTTCAATAACTACAAGCACATAGAAACAATAATGGGTTCTGCTTTATTTCCAATTTTTTTAGTTTTCTTTAATAACAGTACATCATGTAAGTGCATGTATGGAAGATATAATTTTTTTACAGGTAATGGGAAGTTATATAGTCATTGTACATATTGTGACATTAAGCGTCAAAATGCTTAAAATATTTATATAATTCTTTAACTCATTAAGTTTACTTTGAAAAATATATTACAAGGATATAATCATGGGTGCTATTCTATTTTTTTTTTATAATACGATGGCATTCAGTCCCTATACTTTAGTTAAAGCAACTATCATTCCTAGAAATGCCCTTAACTCCTTTCCCCAGCGGTGTAATCTCTACTATTCTTTAGAGAGACAGTTGTACAGTTCACATTTTATCTCCTTCAAGGAAATGTTTATGATTGCTCACATCTTAGCCTGTCTTAGGTTCCATTCGTATCCTATTGTAGAAATAACAACAAATATTGGCTGTTATTTATCTTTGTAACCCTAATAAGTAGTACCTTCCTTATAATATATTTCCTGAATAAATGAAAATAAAACTACATCTGACTCCTCATATTAGGAAAATTATAGATATGTCATATCTTACATATTTGCCTCCACAGAGGTTTATCATACATATTTTATTTTTTAATTAAAAATGGTCTCTTTGGCCAGGTGTGGTGGCTCATGCCTGTAATCCTAGCACTCTGGGAGGCCGAGGCAGGTGGATTGTTTGAGCTCAAAAGTTCAAGACCAGCCTGAGCAAGAGCGAGACCCCATCTCTACTAAAAAAAAAATAGAAAGAAATTAATTGGCCAACTAAAAATATATAGAAAAATCTTAGCCGGGCATGGTGGCGCATGCCTGTAGTTCCAGCTACTTGGGAGGCTGAGGCAGGAGGATTGCTTGAACCCAGGAGTTTGAGGTTGCTGTGAGCTAGGCTGATGCCATGGCACTCTAGCCTGGGCAACAAAGTGAGACTCTGTCTCAAAAAAAAATGGTCTCTTTGTTTTTATAAAAATGAATACCTGAAGTGATGTTTGAAATAACTGCTAGCTTTTATTTCCTCTCTTGCATATATTATTTGTCCAAAATTAGGGCTGGGAATAAATTCTTATGTTGAATAGAAGCTTAAATATGTCATATGCTAAGGATGTGTTACCCTCCAAGCAATCACTTAATTTAGCCAACTTTTCTGTTTGATTATTTGTTTTATAATTATACTGGTTGATATACTGTCAACAATGTCCCACCTTTGAAATTGCTTAGTGAGTTCATTTGGATTTTATCTTAGAAGTTAAAGTTTTCCAAAATTACTTAGGGATTAATTAGTTAGGCTTTTTTTCATTAGAAAATTGCATTTGATTTTGGGGACAGTATAGGAAGGTCCTTAGCTGCATGAGGCCATAGCCAGAATGGTGATGAAATTGGATTTGCCCAAAGGACTGTAATTTGAGTATTCATATGCCACCTTGATAGTTTGTGAGTTTACGAGCAATGAGAGAAAAAAAAAACGATGGGGATAAAGTAGCCCTGCCAAATCTTCTGTTTTCTTTATTTTTTATATCCAATCTAAATGTTTCCTTGAATGATGTTTCTTGATATTTTCAAATTAATGTAAAAACATAATACAGCAAGCATGTATCAAATTTCTACTTGTACTGAGGTAGGGAATAATCTGTAAACATGTACATACACACGTTTGCACCTAGGGAAAACACATAACTATCTTGAAGAGTTCAGGGCTTGCTGAAACGCTACCTAAGTATGAATGTCATTTTTGTGGCTCCTATAAGCAAAAAAGGATCAATGGGCAAAATTTCAGAGAGGTAATCTTTATCTCTACGGAAGTTTTTCCTACATTTCCTTCTAGAATTTTTATGGTTTCATGCCTCACATTTAAGTCTTTTATCCATCTTGAATTAATGTTTGTCAGTGGTGAGAGATATAAATCTTGTTTCATTCTTCTGCATGTGGCTATTGAATTTTCCCAGCACCATTTATTTAATATGGCTTCTTTTCCCCAATGTATATCATTGTCTACTTTTTCAAAGCTCAGTTGGCTATATGTGGATGGTTTTATATTTAGGTTCTCTGTTATATTCCATTGGTCTATATCTCTATTTTTGTATCATTATCATGCTGTTTTGGTTAGTATGGCCTTGTACTATAGTTTGAAGTCTCATAATGTGATGCCTCAGGATTTCTTCTTTTTGCTTCAGATTTCTTTGGCTATTCCTAGCAGACCAAATTCAACAGCACATAAGAAAAAAATAATCCACCATGACCAAGTGGACTTCATCCTAGGGACACAAGGATGGTTCAATGTATGTAAATCAATACATGTGGTTCATCACAAACAGAAGCAAAAACAAAGTCCATATAACCATCTCAATAGATGCAGAAAAAGCATTAAATGAATTCCAGCACCCTTTCATGATAAAAACCCTCAACAAACTAGGCATAGAAGAAAAATATCTCAAAATTATAAAAACCATATATGACAAACCCACAGCCAACATTATATGGAATGGGGAAAAGTTGAAGGCATTCCCCCTAAGAACTGGAACAAGACAAGAGTGCCAAGTGTCATCACTTCTATTTAACATAGTGCTGGAAGTCCTAGCCAGAACAATCAGAAAAGAGAAAGAAATAAAGGGTATCCAAGTGAGGAAAGAGGTGAAACTATCACTTTTTGTTGACAATATAAGTTTATATCTAGAAAACCCCAAAGACTCCACCAAGACACTTCTGGAATTTAAATAAATTCAGCAAAGTTTCAGGTTACAAAATCAATACATTTTAGAATCAGCTTGTTGTGGTCTACAAAAAATATATATATTTTAATTGGAATTGTATTGAATCTATACATTAATTTAAAAATAATTGACATCTTATTAATATAGAGTATTTTCATACATAAATATAGCACATCTTTCCATGAAATTAATGGAGTTCTTTGATTTCTTTCTTCAGTGTTTTGTAGTATACATGTTTTACTTGACTTGTACCTATTTATTTAATTTGGGGTCCTATAATAAATGATATTGTCTCTTTAATATTAAATTATAAATTCTTACTATTAGTGTATAGAAATATGATTGAATTTTGTATCTTGAAAGCTTACTAACTAATGTATTGTTTCTAGGAGTTTTTCTGTAGATTATCTTATATTTTATATGTAAATAATCATGTCATCAGAAAATATGTATTTCTCTCTATCCTGTATTATTTTTTCTCTCTTGTCTTGCTTTTTTCCTCTGGCTAAAATTTCCAGTATGGTGTTGTATATGAGTACTGAGAGGGGATGCCCTTACTTTGTTCCTGATCTTATGGAGAAGACATTCAGTCTTTTACTATTAATTATCTGTAAGGACTTTTTTTTCTTTTTGTAGATGTCCTTTATCAGGTTAAAGAAGTCCCCTTCTATCTATAGCTTCTGTAAGTATTATCATGAATGGAAATTGAATTTTGTGAAATACATTTTCTGTATCTGCTGAGATGACAATATAATTTTTCTCCTTTAGTTTGTTTTATTTGGTGACTTACACTAATTGATTTTTCAAAGGTGAAGCAGCTTTGCACTCCTAGATTAAATCTTCTGTCTTAACCAGAAATGGGTCAAAGATTTTATGCAGCAAGTTGTTCCAAAATAGACATGAACCAAGAACTTGCCCATATTTGAACAATTATATTAATAGACAATGTAAGCAAAAAGTATATATATATATTTTTTTTAAATAAGAAGATAAGAAAAGTATAGCCAGAAAACAGTCTTATTTTTTAATCACTTTCAAAAGTTTATTTACTTGTAGGTTTTTTCTTAGTCCACATATGTAAGTTATTAATGTTGGTACAAAAGTAATCATGGTTTTAGCATTGTTGACATTTGCCATTTGATATTGGAATACATTATTAAATGTGGTTATGTTATACATCAATTTAAGGCACATTTTCTGCTTTATGGTGTGTTTTTTTTGCTAAGGACTTATTACTTGCTGTTTATCCTATATTTATTTTAGATTGTGGGATTAATGTTAGACAAAAAGCAAATTCAAGTGTTTTTCTTATTTGAGTTCAAAATGGGTCATAAAGCAATGGAGACAACTTGCAACATCAACAGCACATTTGGCCCAGGAATTGCTAATGAACATACAGATCAGTGGTGATTCAAGAAGTTTTGCAAAGGAGACAAGAACCTTGAAGATGAGGAGCACAGTGGCTGGCCTTTGGAAGTTGATGACCAATTGAGAGCAATCATCAAAGTTGATCCTCTTACAACTCCACAAGAAGTTGCCAAAAAATTCAACATCAACCATTCTATTGTTATTCGGCATTTGAAGCAAATTGGAAAGGTGAAAAAGCTCTATAAGTGGGTGCCACTTGAGCTGAATGAAAATAAAAAAAAATTGTTTTAAAGTGTTGTCTTCTCCTATTGTATGCAACAAAAATGAACCATTTCTCCATTGGGTTGTGACATGCAACACAAAATGGTTTTTATACGACAACCAGCAATGATCAGCTCAGCAGTTGGACTAAGAAGAAGAAGCTCCAAAGCACTTCCCAAAGCCCAACTTGCACCAAAAAGGTCATGGTCACTGTTTGGTAGTCTGTTGCCAGTCTGATCCACTACAGCTGTCTGAATCCTGAGAAGTATGCACAGCAAATTGATAAGATGCACTGAAAACTGGAATGCCTGCAGTCTGTCAACAGAAAGGGCCCAATACTTCTCCACAAGAACTCCCAACTGCACATCGCACAACCAATATTTCAAAAGTTGAATCAATTGGCTATGAAGTTTTTTTTATTATTATTTCAGCAAATTATGGGGGTACAAATTTTTGGGTTTCAAATAATGCCCTTGTCTCCCCTCCCCACACAATTCTGAGCTTCAAGCGTGACCATCCCTCAGACGGTGCACGTCTCACTCA
>VBSM01002937.1:31085723-31104325 GCA_008086735.1 Cheirogaleus medius
AAAAAAAAAAAGCACAAATAAGAGACTCTGAAATAAAAAGTCAGCTTCTTTGTCCTTCCCCATGCCTCTCAAGATTATTTTTTAATTATTAAAGTATATTTAATTTAATAACATTTTATATACAAAAATTTTAAAGACTATCTGTATTGTAAAACAAAAAAATTATTTAATAAATATATTGCTTATTTTCCTTTCCATCTCTAAAAATAAAACATTTTCAACAATGAACAAAAATAAAATTTGGAGAAATTTCTCACTGAAAATTACTTTCATTTTAATACTAGACCCCTATTGTATCTCAAAAAGATAAACCACACACAGTGAAAATACATTTGCAAATCACATATCTAATAAACAACTTATGTTCAGAATATATAAGGGACTCTCAAATCCCCAACAACTAGATAGTAAACAACTCAATATTTAAAATTGGACAAAAATTTTAATAGACACTTCACTATAGATAGGCACATGAAGATATGCCCAACTTTATTAGTCATAGGACAATGTAAAATAAAACCACAATAAGATAGCAATACATACCAAATAAGACAGATAAAACTAAAAAGACTGACCATACCATCAAATATTGACAAAGGCAGGGATTAGATATATATGCATATGTTAAAATTTATTAAATTGCACACTATCAAATTTTGCAAATTTTTATGACAATGTTACCTTATTATAGCATGTAAAAAACTGCAGAGCCATTTCCAGAAGTTGGCTTCTTAACAAAGGTCAGCAACTCCCCGCCTGCCTTGTATCTATCCAAGAGGAGTCATGTGACTAGTGCTAACTCTGAAATATTAATGGAAATATGTGCAATTTGTAGAATGGGATTTTCAAATGGCACATGTGTATTTCTCATTCTCTCTCTCCTTTTTCACTAGCTGAAAGCAGAAAAGTCTGAGTTCCAGAAATGAGAAAGGAACCATGGTTTCCATCATTAGGATAGCCCAGAACACTCACATAAAATTATTATGTGACAGAGAAACAAAAGTTATTGTGTTAAACTATTGAAATTGAGTGTATATTTATTATAGTCTTTAGCATTAACTAGCAAATACATATAACAAAATAAAAATGTTATAATTATGTTGATTAAATGGAAATCAACAATTGTATCTTCTTCTTGGTAATGGAAATGTATTGAGAATTGTTATATGCCTTATAAAAATCCAATATGAATTATAACTTTATGTATAATAATGTACCATCTAACAAAATCAATTTTGTGTATAAAGTAGATTAAAACTTTAGAAAAGCACTAAAGTTTTTCTGGCTTTATGCACTTAAAAAGTATAATGCAGAAATGAATCAAAGTTTAGTAGAAAAAAAGCATATATTTCTCATTTCCAAATGTCACATTAAAATTGCATAGTTCATTTCCATGCACAATTATAGTTAAATTAAGCAACCATACTAATTATTGAATGGAAGTGTAGTGATAGATGTCCAAAAATATAAAACTATTTCCAAAAAGGAATATTTTGAAAAAGGAAAAATGTTGATTTTCTAAGACAAATGATTTGATATTCTCTGCATTCATTTAGGACACAAAAAGTCACTAATTTAGGGAAAATTAAGTACGTATGATATAGTACTTTTGTATCAGCTTCTGATGCCAAATAAATGTTTCAGAAAAAAAACAGTTTACAGAGATAAGTATTTCAATATTTCTGTTTCTTCTTTTGCTTTAGAAATGATGGTTAATGCCCTAGGTAACTAACCTCTTTTAATATTTTAATATAAAAATCCTCCAGAGCCTTACAAGCACATCAGAATAAATTCTTAAACTTCATATCTAAACGTGTAAATCCCAAAACATCTTGTCTTGACAATCTGTTTTATCTCATCACATATGCTTCTCATGGTCATCTACTGTATTCCAGCCACAACATCCTTCTTTCTGTACCTATAACATTCCCTCTTTAGAAATTGGTGCTGGCTTTTCCCTCTACCTAAAATGCTGATTAACCTAATCTTTACAAAGCTGAATCTATCTTGTCACTACATTTTAGCTTGTCATTGAATGTCACTGCCTTAGAAGAGTTTCCCTTGACATTTTAACTCTTATCTAGAGACTTTTTATTTTAATTTTCTACATATGACTTGTTATAACATGATATTTTTAATTTATATGCTTTAATATTATTCTCTCTGTGAGACAAGCTCCAAGAGCAGATTGTTTGTTTGCTTTGTACACTGCTGTACTTCAGCATCTAAAACCATGTCAGGTGTATTGTAGGCATGACCTATCACTGAATGAATAAATGTATGTTTACTGTAAGAGATACAATATAATCAGGAGTTGGAAAAGGATCTACCAAGAAAATATTGCAAAATTATGGTAGATGTATGTATAAGGGCATAAAAATTAACCAAAGAAAACTAGTTCGTGTCAATGAAAAAATATACACCACCAAGAACTTTCCTATCAGCTCATCCATTCATGTGGATATTTAAAAATCTCAATGTTAGATATTCTGTTGTTTAAAAAGAAATTAAAATGGAATTATACATATTTTAGACATGATAAAAACAAAATGAATATAGTTTAAAATTTGTGGAATCCAAATTGAAAAGTACATGGAATAAAAATATATAGGTTTAGGTGAACATATCAAAACAAATAAAATAAATAAAAAATTATTCTTTGGGAATGTAACATAGAAAATAATATACTAATTTTAATTTTAAAAATATAAGAATATAAACAGAATTTAAGAGTATTATAAGTAAGAAAGTTAATGGGACTACTAATATAGTTATTTATAATACAAGACAATAGGCCAGGTGCAGTGGCTCATGCCTGTAATCCCAACACTTTGGGAGGCTGAGGTGGAATGATTGCTTGAGGCCAGGAGTTGGAGACCAACCTGAACAACATAGCGAGTCCCTATCTCTACAAAACATAAAAAAGTTATCTGGGCATGGTGGCATGCACCTGTAGTCCCAGCTATTCAGGAGGATTGATTGACCCTAGGAGTTTGAGATTGCAGTGAGTTATGATGACACCACTGCATTCTAGCCCGGGCAAGAGAGTGAGACCCTGTTTTAAAAAAATAAGTAAATAAATGAATAAAATGCAAGAAAATAAAATATTCAATTTTATACCATTTGATTTAGAACTATAGTGAACATTAAAGAAAATGATATAAATGATCAGCTTATCAGCTCTGGTTGACAGAGAATTATTAAAGACATTGAACTTGAAGTTAAAATCTCAACTCCTAAAGGAGTTCAGTATCATAGGACATTATGAGTAACTTCTCCAAATTTTCAAGAAGCATATAATTCCAATGATACATAAACTATTTCAGCAAACAATACAAAATGTAACAATATCACAGTGATGCAATTCCAAAGTGATATTTTATACCAGAAAAGGATAACATAAGAAATGCTGAATTTCTTTATGGTTTAGATTAAAAATCATAAATATTTTTATAGTAAATCTATCAAATTATTATATTGAATTACAAAGTAATATATCATTACCAAATGTACACTTTTTTCAGAAAAGTAATAGGAAATATATTAAAATAATGTACATTAATGAATACAAAAAGTGTGATAATGTGTGTTGATTATGAAAATCTTTCGACAATTCTCAATATCTGTTTCTGGTCAAACACAATTACACTCAGTCAAGAATATAAGGAAGCATTATCCAACTGATAAAGTACATGTCCAAAACTGAACAGATAAAAAAAGGCTCTCCTTGAGGTGAAGCATTAAAAGAATTTATTAAATATAAAACATGATAAAAATGTATTTTATTAAAATTATACTGGAAATATTAACTAATGTAATAATACTAAATAAAATGAATAAGAATAAATAATGGAGCTAGGAAGAGCAAAAGCATCAACTTTATATATGATAGTATAAAAGTCCAAAAGCTCAAGTGGATTATTATTAGAATACAAAATATTCAGTAAGTTAGCCAGATACATAACTGATATATGAATATCTATTCCATAGACCAGCAATATCAATTAGAACATGTAATTAAATAGAGATGATGTTGAAATTAATAACACTAAATTAAAAGTATTAATAATAGATCTGTGGAAAAAAACTAATGCATATGTAAATCTTATATACCAGACATGGAAGACCTGATGAACAGGAGAGGAAGTCCATGTTCCCAAAGGGCAAGTTCTGAATTACAACATCTTTTAAACATTATAAAAAAGAAATACAATGAAGTTAAGTGTTTTTAACTAGGTATCAAGATATAGTATAAAGATTAATAATTAAAGCAGGAAGAGTACAGAGTCCAGAAACCAACTTGGACATATAAAAAAAAGAAATGATAACATTTCTAAAATATTTTAGGACTAGTGGCTATCATTTTGGAAAAGAATTTTATCTTGCTCTATATTCACACAGAAAATCTTGGGTAGATAAAGCACTAAATATTTAAAAATCTAACAATTCTAGAAGAAAATGTAGAAAAATATTTTTAAAATATTATTATGTGAAACTCTATTTAAGAAAAGAAAATATCAAAAAAAGAGAAAATAATTTTACATCTTAAAAAATTCTCTTGTGCATTCCCACTTAAAACTGGAACCAGACAAGGTTGCCCTGTGTCACTACTTCTATTCAATATAGTGCTGGAAGTCCTAGCCAGAGCAATCAGACAAGAGAAAGAAATCGAGGTCATCTGAATGGGAGCAGAAGAGGTCAAACTATCACTCTTTGCTGACAATATGATCTTATATCTAGAAAATTCCAAAGATCCTGCCATGAGACTACTGGAATTGATAAACAAATTCAGCAAAGTCTCAGGTTACAAAATCAATATACACAAATCACTAACATTCCTATATGCCAACAATAGTCAAACTGAGAACCAAATCAAAGACTCAATACCCTTCACAATAGCAACAAAGAAAATAAAATACCTAGGAATTTAGTTAACTAAGAAGGTGAAAGACCTCCACAGGGAGAATTATGAAACATTGAGGAAGGAAATAGCAAAGGATGAAAATGTGAAAAACCATACCACACTCATGTATCAGCAGAATCAACACTGTTAACATGTCTATATAAAGTGATCTACAGGTTCAACACTAACCCTATTAAAATACCAACATCATTTTTCACAGATCTAGAAAAACTAATTCTATGCTTCGTATAGAACCAGAGAAGACTCTGCATAACAAAAGCAATCTTAAGCAAAAAGAACAAATTGGGAGGCATCAACTTATCACACTTTAAGTTATATACAAGGCTATAGTAACTAAAAGACCATGGTACTGGCACAAGAACAGAGACATAGACCAATGGAACAGAACTGAGAACCCAGATATAAAACCATCCTCATATAGCCATCTAATCTTTGACAAAGCAGACAAAAACATACACTGGGGAAAAAACCCTTATTCAATAAACAGTGCTCGGAAAATTGGACAGCCACGTGTAGAAGACTGAAACAGGATCCGTACCTCTCACCTCACAAAAATCAACTCACGACGGATAACAGACTTAAACTTAAGGCATGCAATCATAAGAATTCTAGAAGAAAATGTTGGAAAAACTGTTATAGATACTGGCCTAGGAAAAGAATTTGTGAAGAAGACCCCAAAGGCAATCACAGCAACAACAAAATTAAATAAATGGAACCTGATCAAATTAAAAAGTTTCTGCACAGCCAAGGAAACTATCAGGAGAGCAAACAGACAACTTACAGAATAGAAGAAAATATCTGCATGCTACACATCCAATAAAGGGCTAATAACTAGAATCTATATAGAACTCAGGAAAATCAGCAAGAAAAAAATCAAACAACCCTATCAAAAAGTGGGCAAAGGACATGAGCAGAAACCTTTCAAAAGAAGACAGAATAATGGCCAACAAACATATGAAAAAACGCTCAACATCTCTAATCATCAGGGAAATGCAAATCAAAACCACAATGAGATGTCACTTAACTCCAGTGAGAATAGCCTTTATCAAAAAGTCTCAAAACAACAAATGTTGGCGTGGATGCAGATAGGAACACTCCTACACTGCTGGTGGGACTGCAAACTAGTGCAACCTCTGTGGAAAGCAATATGGAGATACCTGAAAGAGCTACAAGTGGATCTACCATTTGATGGAGCAATCCCATTACTGGGCATCTACCCAAAGGAAAAAAAGACATTCTGTGAAAAAGACATCTATGTCTATAAAAAAAGACATCTGCACTAGAATGTTTATAGCAGCACAATTCACAGTTGCAACGATGTGGAAACAGCCCAAGTGCCCATCAATACATGAGTGGATTAATAAAATGTGGTATATGTATAGCATGGAATACTACTCAACCACAAAAAACAATGATGATCTAGCACCTCTTTTATTATCCTGGATAGAGCTGGAGCCCATTCTTCTAAGTGAAGTATCACAAGAGTGGAAAAACAAGTACCACATGTACTCCCCATCAAATTGGTATAAATTGATCAACACTTATGTGCACATGTAGTAACATTCATTGGGTGTTAAGCAGGTGAGAGGATGGAGGTGGGGCAAAGACAATATATGTAACCTAAACATTTGTATCCCCATAATATGCTGAAATGTAAAATATTTTCTTATATAAAAAGAAGTTCTTGGGTCGGAGGGGGGAGAAAGGGACGGGTATATACGCACGTAATGAGAGCGATGCACACCACCTGGAGGATGGACGCGCTAGAAGCTCTGACTGGTGGGAGGGCGCACATGACAAGGGCAATATATGTGACCTTAACAACATTTGTACCCCCATAATATGATGAAATAAAAAAAAGAAGTTCTTAACAAAATTGAAACACAAATAAGAAATGTGTAGCATATCTGACAAAAAACTTTCAAAGTTCATAACTAAAATCCATAATAATGAATCAGTAAAAGCAAACAACCACAGAACAATCAATAAACGATATAAATATTTAACATGTCATAGGGGAAATAAAAATATTTAATAAACATGTTTAAAAGATACAAATCTATTTGTCATAAGGAAAATGTGAGGAAAATATTATATAATTTTCTTCAATTGAATGGTAAATCATATTTTTTGAAATTTTTTTATTACCTATATGTTTACATGTTGGGGAAAGTGCAGAGAAATGGATGCGCTAACACTCATGGAACTGTAAAATGGTAAGAACTTTCTGAAAGCCGGTAAGATGTTATTTGTTCAGTCCCTGTATCAAAAATATCAATAAAGGTACTTCAGATTGATGGAAAAGTAGACATAGTCAACCACAGAGAAAGTAAAACAAGACTACATGTAGCCTGATCATATTCATTTTATTTTCTTTTTTCTTCTTTATCATTTTTATCTAATTTATAAAATCCTGTTCCACTCAGGAACCCTAAGCATCCCCATTGTATGTAGGCCTCTTCTATGTCTCCTGGACTAACATTGGTCATGTCACCACACTCACTACTGATGCGAGCCATTAAAAGAGTCATATTTGGTGTATAAGTTACCAATCCAGGAATACTGAATATTCTAGGACAGGGTTTGGTAAACTTTTTCTTAAAAAGATACATAGTAAATATTTTCTGCTTTATCAGCCAAACAGTCTCTGTTGCAACTATTTAACTCTGCATTTGAATGCAACTATAATAATCATAACTGTGTTCCAATAAAACTTGATTTATGGACACTGAAATTTAAATTTTATATAATTTTCATGTGTCATGAAATAGTCTTCTTTTGTTTTTTTTCACCATTTAAAAATGTAAAATATGTTCTTAGCTCATGGTCTTACAAAATAAGGCAGGGGTCCAGATTTGATCTACATGTAGTAAATAGTTTTGACCCCTGTTTAAAATATAGTCAATTGAGTTTAAGCCCTATGTAAAAAACAAGTGGTTTCTGTATGCTATAGCACTACTCACTAGCATCCTAAGCAAATCCAATCTAGCACTTCAAACTTTTCTAATGACCACTAAAATCCCTATTTTTTAGATATTTAAGGAATATACACTAATGTAATGTCCTGGTTTGTATTCAATACTTGTTCATAGATATCAAACAGCCATAAGATTTGTTAAAATGCAAACATTTTGTCTTATTACTGCGCATAATACCAGTTTTTTGTTGCTACATATAATCCAGTCATTTGTAATTCTACTAAAATAAAATAATCCTTAGGTTCCTATGGGGTAAAAGTGATAAGATATATCAACATTTCTACTTGCTGTCATTGTTATTTTCTTTTGTTTCCCTTGTTTCTTATCACTTGAGTCATTCCAAATAGTAAAATATATGTAGAGTTCAATTTTTTGAAGTCTGAAGTGTTAGACATCATAACGTTTGAAAAATTGCCAGAGCTGTCTCCTAGCATCTTCTATCACTGGCTACAGACATATCTAGAAAAATATACTAAGTGTTCATTCTTTTACTATTAATCATTCTTTAAGAAAAAGTGTCAAAGCAGAGTTGCCTGGGATAGCAATCAATCTGATGGCTCCAGTTCCTTCTGCCTCCATTGTCCTTTTCTCTGCGAAGAAAACTTCTTGATCTATACTCTTGCTTCTATTGGAGGAGATCTTGAGCTTTACTCTGCCTTCACACTCTAAATAACTTACAGCAAATATGTATACCACAAACCACCTTTTCATCACTCCCAAGACACTTTAAACAACTTAAGAGATATATTGTCACACTAGGGTCTTCTCTAGTAAATAGAGCACAATCGATGAACACTATTCCTGCCTTAACCTCCCATGAAGCAGACCAAATCTAGCCCAATTATGCCATCAGAGTTCAAATGCCACACTCGTAACTATCAGAGTTAGTTGTGTTTCTATTATTTCTGCATTTGAAATATTGTTTTGATTCCTATTATAGAAAAATAGGGTCTGAAGTTTTTGGAAAAAAATAGCTGGCTATATAATGAAGGTTACATTATCTATCCTCACAATTCCAAACCAACTACTTTCATAAACAAAAATTGTTCAATAATTGACACTACTGCTGCCTTTCAGGTTTCCTTTCATAATATATTTTTCTGCCATGAAAAGTCAACCATTTATGCCCTTGCACCAACCTTGCTTCCTTGTATAGAATTTGTTTCGATTTGTCATATGAATTTTTAATTGTACACTGCTTTATGTTAATAAAGAATATAAAAAGACAACTTAATATAGTTTTTTGATTCTGTAAATGTGTTCTAATATCATTTTACACATAAATTACGGATCTATCAATGGAAAAATCTAGATTATTCAGTCTCTATCACATATTCTCTGCTGAGACCTTAGTGCCAGATAAAGAAAACTCTTATTTTCAGTTAGATTCTTTTCTCAGCTAGACAGATTATTTGAACCTAGATATAACCCATCTCAGTTTTTCAGGGACAGTTAATTATAGACCAAACTCAGTCACACTTTTCTGAATTCAATAAAAGCTTACAGGCAGTCCAAGTCCCTATTGCTATAGATAGTACAAAAAAAGAGATTAGACAAGAAAATATAAACTTCATGTGAATAAAGACTATTTTTGTCTGTTTTATTCACTGGAGTGTCCTACATGCCTTATTATAATACCATAATAATAGTATTTGATGATGAAAATGTTAGACCAAACCCAGAACTTGTCATTTATATACAAATCCCATACTGCCCCCTTTAACATAATTCTGAATGTGCCAATTATTTTAATAATGAGCTTTATTGATCTGTCCTTTACATTTTTTATTTTTTTTCCTACTATAATCTATGATATTATTGGAATCTCTTATCTTAGAGCTATTTAGGAAATTAAGGGTTAAGCAGTCTCAGCCATGGCCCAAGGACCAGCTAGGAATTACCATTCAAAAGAAGAGTATCAAGAAGATGAATTATGTAAACAGAAGGCCTTAAAACCCAACATCTGGTATTGTAGATATCCCTCTGCTTTCTTTGAAAGGCACCAGTCGGTATAGACACTTACAAAATTATAAGAATATTAGACTCTTGGGAGTCTGTAGAGCCACCTCATCATTAGAGTTTTTTAATTTCAACCAATGTTTTCCACTATGCTTTTCACCATTTGTAAAAATGTTTACATGTGACCTGTTATACAGGTCCCAAATTACATCCAGTTATGTAATGTTATTTATATTACTAAAATATCATCTGGCTGCTGTATAGTGAATAGAAGATGAAAGAAGCAGAATAAAGATATGAGGAATAAGTATAAGGATATTGACGTAGTCCAGGCAAAGCATGTTAGTACCTTGAATTGGATACATCCTGTTGGAGAGAACGAATTGATTATGTTTAGGTCAAAAAGGTAAAGAAATGAAGTGGGAAGTGAAAGAATAAGAGGAATGAAGGATGTCTCCTAAATTTCAAATCTGATCAATTGGGTCAATTGTGGTATAATTTACAGAGATAGAGAATACCAGTGTAAAAGATTGCAAAAGTGTCCACAATACTTGCAGCTTCTGTTCTCAAAAGGTGGAGTCTATATCCCAGTACTTAAGACTGAATTGCTCATGGATCTTGCTCTGACCAATG
This sequence comes from Cheirogaleus medius, assembly GCA_008086735.1. Taxonomy (NCBI): domain Eukaryota; kingdom Metazoa; phylum Chordata; class Mammalia; order Primates; family Cheirogaleidae; genus Cheirogaleus; species Cheirogaleus medius. The sequence continues at coordinate 31,096,218 of VBSM01002937.1, forward strand.
GAACATTAGCATATGTAACACAACAGAGACTTGAAAAGCAGCTACACATTTGGGCTTGCCCTCTTACTGAATAATAGAACTCTTCTACCACCTTGGGAACAAGTCCTGAATACCCTACCAGATGATGAGAAATCACACGTAGAGGATAGACATCCCAGCCAAAGCCTTCATGAGCCATTCACAGCTACTAAAGTCCCCACTGACCAATGAGCCAATGAGTCCAGATTGAACTATCCAGCTGGATCAAAACCAACTGCCAACCTGCTGAATTGTGAGATAAATAAATAGATGTTTTAAAACACATGATTTGGGGATTGTATTGGTTATCTCTTATTTTATAATATAACAAAGTGCAACAAACTTAGCCTTAAATTGTTAAGTCACTTAGACAAATTGTGATTTAGACAACATATATTTATTATTTTACAGTTTTCATGGGTCTAGAGTCTGGGCATGGCTCACGTAGGTCCTCTGTTAGGGGTCTTTAAAAGTTTCAATTAGATTGTCTACTACGTTTGCATCTGGAGGCTTGACAGAGGAAGAATTTACTTTCAAGCACATTCAGATTGTTGCCAGAATTCATTTCCTTGTGGTTGTAGAAATTTAGAGCTCAGCTTCTTGCTAGGTTTGGGCTAGAAGTTTCTCTCAGCTACTAGAGGTTGCCTAGAGTCTACTCACTATGTCTAGGGACCACCCACAGGTCTTAGAGGGCACCCACAGTTCCTTGCCATGCTGGCTTTCCAACCACAGCTGCTTACTTCACTAAGCCAGTAAGGGCAGTTTCTAGAGTGAACATTCGAGGAAGACTGAGTCTTATATTCAGTAACATAATGAAGGAATCAAGGAAGTGACATCACATCATCCTTGCTATTTTTTGCTGGTTAGAAGCAAGTCACAGATTCTACCCACTCTTGGCGGGGAGTATTCAGGAGGGAGATGGAGGGGGAGAATATACAAGGCCATGGACAACCTGAAGTCAATCCTCATAGGGTCATTTGTTACACGGTTAATTGACACAACCAGATGAGAGACAGTTACTTTAATGAGAACATTATGATATCATGGTTAAAAGAGTAGATTTTGAAACTAGACTGCCTGGGTCTATATTCCAGGTTTCTAATTAGCTGTGTGAAGTTGGACAGTTTATCTAACTTCATCATTAGATATATAAACGATTTCAATTTTAAGAATGTTTGCAGATATTTTGCCTATTGGAATGCTTATTTAAAACAACAAAACAAGTTACAACCATACTGATACTTTCTGCCCATATCATAAATAAAAGGAAAATTAAAATGAGATGTTACAATATATCTTCCACAACTTTACCAAAACACAACTTAACAGATGAGAAAATAAAAAAATATCTATCAGCACGGTGGGCAGCTTTCAGTAACACAAATATTAAAGCCATTGAAATATTAAACTATAATTTGGGATTCATGCTGTAAATGATTATATTGTATTGGTATAGTCTGCTAGGATTTCCCACCTGTTTTTCTCCATAAAACTAAGAGTATAAAAAAGCTGAAATTTAAGTAGGTTTCTACTTAAACTTGTTTCTTATTTAAAACATCCTAAAAAGCAGAATCTAATAGCTAAGAGAATAAATATCTGATGCTAACAAAGTAATTCTTTTAAACTTTATTCTTCTGTTTAGACTGGCATGTAATAGCTAAAAATAAATTGTACATATTAATATTATTTATACATCTAATTTATAATGTATATTACTAACTTGATTTGTATATTAGCCTGAATATTAAGTTGCATACATTAAAAGAACACAAAATGAAGCATTATTCCTATGTTTTTATTTTAAACATTTTAGTAATTCAAGGGTATATTTTAAAAGGCTTGACATTTCACAGTTTTAGAGGAATAATTCATTTATTACATATAAAAAAATTGTGGAAACATAACTACATCACTTTAATTCATTGATGGCAAGTTAGTGGCATTATAGTTTTAGAAATCCTTGATACCCTATTAATTTTAGTACATGGAGTACTTATATATTTCTTGACCTTTTATCAAGCAAAATAGATTTTTCTTTATTGTCATTTGCTACTTGCTAATACCCAAAAAATTCATTTAGTATTCATTGTCCTACATCCTTTTAATAGTTCATTGTCATTACTTATAAATTTGGGTTAATCAAGAATTGTCCTCTAATGGGTACTATCTCAAGTTTGACTCTCATTTAATTTGACCAAAAAGGCTATTACAAAGCAAATACACCTTCATTTAGGTCACTGGAAACCTTTGAGTTGGACAAAGTAACTTGTAGAATCATTAAGATGCTAAGATATAAGAAAGAGAGAAAGAAAAGCACTGATTATTAAGCATAATGATCTGCACCTGGTTTCAATCACGATTTTCTTTCTAAGCATCAACCATTTTGGACCACCAATTTCAGTGATTGCACAGATGGAATATAATGCTACTTTCCAGACAGTGAAAAGTCATTAAGAGTACTCAAATAGACCACAATATGATTTTGTAAGATTGAACTATGAAATTTACTGAGGGGTAGGATTGTGTAGTAATTTTTAGTTTGTTTAGTACTACTTTTCTTTAATAGCCTAAAAGTAAATACAAGAGTGATTACCATTTAATGTGGGAGCTACTGCTGTTGTCCAAAAATAAGCCTCCTCATATGACTCCAAATGCTAGAAATTCTGCTACGAAGGGAACAGACTTGATTTTCCACTTATCTTTTAATGACTTCCTGCAGGCAAAAACCTGGAGCCAAAATCCTACTGACATCTGTTTGTTGGTATGGGTCTTATTTAGAACCCCAGTACTAGGTAATTATTCATTATTTGTTGGCACTAGGATTGTGCAGCACATAATGTTTTGCAGCAGTTAAACTATAATAAATAAAGAAATAAACAAAACCCTTCACCTAAATACTCATTTATATACAGCATCAACAAAACAAACGGGAGAGCTTCTAGCAATTTATTGCTAGATAGTCACTGCTTAAAGTTCACATTTATCATTAACAAATGCAAAGAAAGAAATGTTAGCTTTTTCGTTTTAAATCAATTCTAATATTTTAATCATCAAGGAAACTTCATATTGTAATTTATGCTAATATATAAGTCATCCTTATTTTATCCTTCTAATATTTATTTTGGAGGCAGCATGACTTAAATCACCAAAGAAAAATGGATTTTGACTTAGAAATATGTGGATTTGAAGCCTAGATCTGACACTAGAAATCGTAGGAAAATCACTTAACCTTTCTGAACCTCTTTCCACATGTATTATGTGGAAATAGTGATGTTTAACTCATAGGTCATGGTGTAGAATAAGTTAATAGACCTAAAGTATATGACATCATGATCTTAATAATACTTTATTTTCTCTGTAAAGTTTTACACTATTTGCTTTGAAGTATTTAGTTTTAAGCATGAATCAGTGCCAATTAAATGACATTTAGCACTGAAGGACAAACCAGTTTCAATTAGTTCAATTTCAAGATAGATTTGTGGGCCAACTACATGATAGAAATGTAAATTAGGTACTTGCAATGTAATAATGATCCATTATTTAAGGATTTTGAGATGAACAGATTATCCTGGATTGGGCAGGTGGGCCCTAATATAATCACATGTGTTTTTATAAGAGAGAGACAGTGGGAGAGTTGATACACACAGAAGACAAGACCTACACAGACACACAGAGGAGTAGGCTATGTGTTCATGGAGGCAGAGATTGGTGTGATATGGTTGTAAGTCAAGCAATGCTGGCAGCCACCAAAAGCTGAAAGAGGCGAGAAACAAATTCTCCTCTAAGGTCACAAAAGGGAGTAGGGCCCTGCTAACATCTTGATTTTGGTCTGGTGATAAAGATTTTTGTTTGGACTTCTGGTGCCCAGTACTATAAGATAGTGTATTTCCTTTGTTTTTTTGTTTATTTGTGGGGTTTTTTTGTTTGTTTTTAATTTTAAAGAGATTTATATTCTGAGCCAAATTTGAGGACCATGACCCGGAGCCACTCCCAAGAAGCCTTGAGCAAGTAGACCCACTGTGGCTGGGTTGCAGTTTGGTTTTTTACATTTCAGGGAGACAGGGGTTACAGGTAGTCATAAATCAATACGTGGGAGGCATACATTGGTTTCGCCCAAAAAGGTGGGCCATCTCGAAGGGGGGGGCTTACAGGTTATAGGTGTGTTTAAAGATTCTTTGGCTTGTAATTGGTTAAAGACATGAAGCTTTGTCTAAAGGCTTGGAATGTTTCAACATAAGGAGCTGTTATCAGAGACAAGCCACCGGACATAGATTTGTTGTGTAAATTGAGAACCTGTAGTTTGTCTTGCATCTCCTTAGGCCTGTTAATGGGTTACAAAGGATGTCTCCAAGAAGGGAGGGGGGCATGATGAGGCATGACTGACCTTCCTCCTCCTGGCAGATAATTTAGTTTTAGGATATTCTTTTGGCCATGAGGGGGTTCATTCGGTCAGCCGGGGGGGGGGGTGAGCCTTAAAATTTTATTTTAGTTCACAATTCCCCCCTTTTGGGCAAGATATGTCAGAGGCAGCATCTATGGCCAAACTGTCATTTTGTCCCATCCGTTGCCAGGGTGGTGTGGCTACCTGCCCTGGGTCCATCCAGTCCCTCGGTGGGACCCTTGTGGCCAAGAGAAATGAAGAGCTGAAAGGGAGTGTTTGGCTTAAAATTATTTCCTTTGTTTTATATCATCAAGTTTATGGTAATTCATTACAGATGTCTTGGTAATGCAATGTTCTTCAGTATTTTATAGATAAATGGGATTGACTGAAAAATGATCCATGATATTAGAGGGGATGAACACTAGATGATCCAAGTGCTAGAGGGAATAACTGTTGAGTCATAAATCATCATAAATGTGGTATTTTCATGGGCACTGAAAATTGTACAGAGTTCACAGGAATGACAAAGAATGGTAAAAAGATATTCCAAATGTATGTAATACATTTGGATGTATGGTTAACCAAGAGATGGTTAAAAAGTCAGATAAGCACTAGTTAATTTTTATTTGTATGTGTGTGTGTGAACTTATTCCGCTGGGATGGAAAAATTTTGTAGGAAGGAATTGAATTTTGAGACTCAATAATAAGGACACAATGTAAATATCTCCCGGGAATTGGAGTGAGTCACTTGTATGCATGAGTGTGTGAGCAAATGGAAATATATTAAATTGAAAAATAAGCTAATAGATGTTCTTAACTCTAATATTCTTATTAAAATAAACCTTATGCACTACAGAAATGCCTTGACAATTCTTTTCATGTACCATATCTGCCCTAAAAGGGGAAGTAACTTGTCTGATCTAGGATACACTGTGGGGTACAAATTGGAGTAGGTTGCAGGTTGGTATCTGTTATAATATACAGTAAGAATCTATGATGGCTATGAATTTAAATATGATGAAACCATGATAGGCCCTGAAAGAATGCAAAGCAGACAGGTTGAAGAGAGGGACATGTCTCTTTGCAATATCTGGTTAAGAGTTTCAACCATTCCAAAGAATAAAGAAATTGAAGGAGCATCAGAACCACATTATTTGAGACATATATGTTAATAGCAGGGTAATCATATTCTTAAATAATGTACATTGTACCTGATAGGTACAATCACAGGTACAATGTAACAGTAACTGGTAGAAAAAGCAATTGGCTTTGGAAGTTCAAGATTTTGCCCAAAAGGAGCTTTTCATAAACCATTTTAAGTAACTATTCAGACAAAGAATTTGAAATTCATTTTTCACTTGCAACAAAAGTTCAAGGCTGTATTTATTGGGGTTTTTTTTTTTTTTTTGAGTCAGAGTCTCACACTGTTGCCCGGGCTAGAGTGCCGTGGCATCAACCTAGCTCACAGCAACCTCAAACTCCTGGGCTCAAGCGATCCTCCTACCTCAGCCTCCCGAGTAGCTGGGACTACAGGCATGCGCCATCATGCCCGGCTAATTTTTTCTATATATTTTTAGTTGGCCAATTAATTTCTTTCTATTTTTAGTAGAGACGGGGTCTCGCTCTTGCTCAGGCTGGTTTTGAACTCCTGACCTTGAGTGATCTGCTTGCCTCAGCCTCCCAGAGTGCTAGGATTACAGGCGTGAGCCACCGCGCCTGGCCTGTATTTATTGGTTTTAATTAATAATAATTTGCTTTACCCAAGAGGCTACTATAGACAACTTTCTAGTGACACAGAAAATTTTATTAGTTATTTTCATAATGTGTTTTAAGTATTAATAATAGCGGATAACATCAAACACCCTCTATCCTTCAATTTCACATTTGAAATGACATTTGTGGAAGATAAATATCAATAAACCTAAGAGTTTTTGAGGCTTAACTTTGTTTACTTTGAACAAAAAAATATCTGTTGTAACATCCTAACCTCAAAATAGCATCCTCATGTACTCTTTGTTTTACATGTACTTGGCTAGGTGTAACATAATGTCCACCTAAATATGATTATAAACCAAAGAAGGTGATATTTCTTTATGAAAAAGAAGCTGAAGGGTACATTTTGGTTCAGCAGCTTGACGATAATATCAAAATCGTAGTTCCTCCCTCTCCATATTTCATTTTCAAAGACCCCTGTCTTCTTTGTTGGAACTGGACCACATGCCTAGCTGAATGGGCCTCTGGGAAAGAGATGGCTTGGGTTTTTAGACTCCACTGTGGAAAACAAAGCTCTGACAATAGAGAGTTCTCTAATGTACAGCAATTAACCATAGAGGAGATAACTAAGAAAATCTACCATGGCTAATATAAAACTCACTAAAGTCTTCCATGATCAAATATATTTGGAAAATACTGGGTTAAACAAAGCTCAACAAGTTTCTTTACTGTAGGACCTCTCAATTCTCACTCTTTTGCATTGTCTACCACACCTCCTTCAAAAACAGTGTAAGTTGTCCTTCCCCACATTAATGTAATCATAGCCCCAAAATGTTTTTATTTCATCAAATAAGATCAGTGGTTCACAAATAGCAGACTTTTTAAAATGCTGAAATAATCTCATGCTTCCCTGGGAAAAAATAATAATAAAATAATAAAAATTTCAAAAGTTAGAGTGAAGATCATTTACTTCCAAGAAACAGAAGAAGGAATAATTAAGGTGTACTAAGACAATTACAAAACACAATTGCAAGGAATTGGGGACTATGTAAAAATCAGTACAAAACAGCTACTATTAATATTAATATTTCCTAATTCTCAAACTCACATTATCTCACTCTCTCTTACACAAACACACACACACAAATACACCCTTACCGCCGAAGTTTCTCTCCTTTCTATCTGCTACTTTTTCTTACTTCTTGTTGCAGGTTATTGTACTCAGCCTACTTATCGATGTGCACATGGCACCCCATGACTGACTAAACCCTGGCTTTGCATTGAGTCTTCTATTAGAAACTTGTCCATTTCCATTGACCATTTTTTAATGGGGTTGTTTGATTTTTTCTTGTTAATTCTTTTAAGTTCTAGATAGATTCTTGTTATTAGGACTTATTCAGAAGTGTAGAGGGCAATGGAAATGAACAGAAACTTCTCCAAAGAAGACAGAATAATGGCCTGCAAACATATAAAAAAATGCTCAACATCTCTAATCATCAGAGAAATGCAAATCAAAACCACAATGAGATACCACCTAACCCCACTGAGAATGGCCTGTATCAAGAAATCCTGAAACAACAAATGCTGGCAAGGATGTGGAGAGATAGGAACACTCTTACACTGCTGGTGGGACTGCAAATTAGTGCAACCTTTGTGGAAAAGAATTTGGAGATACCTCAAACAGATAGAAATAGAAATACCATTTGACCCAGCAATAGCATTGTTGGGCATCTACCCAAAAGATCATAAGACTTTCTATTATAAAGACATATGCACCCAAATGTTTATGGCAGCACAATTCACTATTGCAAGGTCTTGGAAACAACCGAAGTGCCCGTCAATCCAGGAATGGATAATTAAAATGTGGTATATGTTCACAATGGAATAATACGCAATTCTAAGAAATGACAGTGAGCTATCACCGTTTATGCTCTCCTGGATTAAGCTTAAGCCCATTATACAAAGTGAGGCAACACAAGATCTGGAAAATGGGCTA
>VBSM01002937.1:31131875-31147016 GCA_008086735.1 Cheirogaleus medius
AGGTCCGGTCTCAGACTAGAAAGGGCTTCTAGAACCTGCTCACATCTGTGCACCAGCAGAGTGGGGGCGTCGTCCGGGAGTAGGGTGGCCAGGTTGAGAGCGGTGGTGTGTAGAAACCTTACCCGTGGCGGGTCCAGCAGGAGCACTTGGTACTGCGCGATGCGGGCATTGGAGATCCGTCGGTCTAGGGGACTTCTCAGCAGTGCTTCCACCATGTGCGCTCCTGTCCTGGCCCAGGGTTAGCTTTTTGGCCTCCTTCACAAGGATGGTGGTGGCTGCGATAGCCCTCATACACCCTGGCCACCCGGAGGCTACGGGGTCTAATCGCTTAGACAGGTAAGCCACTGGCCTCCGCCAGGGGCCCAATGTCTGGGTGAGGACCCCCTTCACTATTCCCTTGGCCTCTGACACAAACAACTGGAATGGCTTTGTCACATCAGGTAAGGCCAAGGCCGGTGCGTGGTGAGAGCTGTTTTTAGCTTTCCGAAAGCCTGCTGCTCTTTTTCTGTCCATACCGGAGAGGGGTCTGTTCCCCCGGTACTGGAATATAATGGTTTAGCCAGGTCAGCAAATCCCGGAATCTGAAGGCGGCAGTTCCCTACTGCCCCCAGGAATTCTCTAACTTGTCTTTTGGTGGTGGGAACGGGAATCTGTAGTGTGGCCTTGATCCTGCTCTTCGAGAGGGCTCGACTCCCTTCAGTTAGCTCACAGCCCAGGTAGGTGGCGGTCTGGGAGCAGAGTTGAGCCTTTTTGGCTGATGCGCGATAACCCAGTCTTTGCAACTCTGCAGGAGGCTTAGGGAGGCTTGTCTGCACTCCTCCTCCGTTTCTGCTGCCACCAACAGGTCAGCTACGTATTGGAGTAGAGGGACCGCAGGGTGTTCTTCCCCATACCCCCATAAGTCCTTACTCAGGGCTTCATCAAAAAGGGTGGGGGAGTTTTTAAACCCCTGGAGAAGGCATGTCCAGGTTAGCTGACCTGAACACTCCCCATCAGGATCTGTCCATTTGAAGGCAAAAATTGGCTGGCTTAGCAGGGAGAGTGGTAAGGAGAAGAAGGCATCTTTTAGGTCCAGGAAGGTGTAGAACACCCTCGTTGGGGGTATGAGGCTTAGCAGGTATAAGTATTGGGTACCGTTGGGTGGATGATTTCTACCCTCCGGTTTACTTCCCGCAAGCCCTGCACCAGTCGGTAGTCACCAGTTCTGGGCTTCTTGACAGGTAGAAGTGGGGTGTTCCAGGCTGACTGACAGGGAACTAATATCCCAGCTTCCCTCAGGCGTCTAATATGTACAGCAATGCCCCGTCGGGCTTCCAAAGAGATGGGCACTGGTGGACCCGTACGGGGGAAGCGGTGCTGCACAACTGTACAATTATAGGCGGCTGGTGTTCAGCCAGACCTGGAGGGTTAGTTTCAGCCCAAACTCCAGGGACCTGAGTTTGCAATTCTGCCAGTAGAGGGGAAGGCTGCCTGTTCTCCGAGGCCACCCCCTCAAAGAAGATATACTCATCAGCCAAGGGGGCTGAGAATAGAATGCACTTTGGAGACTGGGGGAGGGAGAAGGTGGTACCCTCGGGACCAAAGGAGATGGTGGCACGTAGCTTTTCCAGGAGGTCCCTTCCCAAAAGTGGGTATGGGCAGTCGGGCATGACCAAAAAAGAGTGTGTGATGACGCCTCTCCCCAGATCCGTGAGTCTGGCTGTTGTCCAGGAGTACGTTCTAGGCTGCCCCGCAGCCCCCACTATGGGAGTCTTGGTTTTTGTTAAAGTCCCCATGGCCTCCTAGAGCACCGAGAAGGTGGCTCCTGTATCCACTATGAAGTCCATAGGCCGGCCCTACATTTAAAGTTATCATGGGCTCCCGGGGGCCAAGTAAGAGCCCTGACCTCTTCATTCCGTGCTCCCCAGGAGGATCAGGGTTGGTGGGTTTTCAGGCTTTTCTCTATTCGGGCATTCATTTTTCCAATGTCCAAACTGTTTACAGCTGGCACATTGGTTGGGCGCCAGTGGTTTTCCCTTCCGGTGGGTCTTCCGGGGAGGATTTCTGCGAAACCCTCCACCGCTTGCGTGGGGTTTTCAGAACGGCTTCTGCTCTCGTAAGGCGGCGATGACGACCTTCGCCGTTCTCTTAGGAGCTGCCATCTCAGTGGTGTCTCGGTTGTTAAAACCTTTTGGGCCACCTCAACCAATTCACAGAGATTTTTCCCTTCAGACCCTTCTAGTTTCTATAACTTTTTCCTAATGTCTGGGGCCGACTGTGACACAAAGGCCACGTTAATCACCCTCCGGTTTTCCGCGGCCTCCGGGTCTATGGGGGTACAGGTCTGGTAAGCCTCAAACAACCTTTCCAAAAAGGCGGCCAGACTCTGCCCCATCCCTTGAGCCAATTCCCTAACATTAGACATATTTTTGGGCTTCCTAGCAGCCCCTCGGAGGCCTAGCAGCAGAGTCTGGCGATATTGGATCAACAATCCCCTACCTTGGTCGGTGTTTGGGTCGCAATCTGGTCGGTGGCTCAGGAAGCAGGCCTCTACGATGCCAGCATCAGAGACCGGCTGTCCATCGGCTCCCAGCATGGCCTTCCGCGCCTCCTGGTTGATCCTTTCACATTTCTCAGATGTAAAGAGGAGCTGCTGACAATCATCCCAAGTAGGCTGGTGGGTATAGAACACTGTCTCGAGGAGGGAGATGAGACCATGGGGTTTCTCAGAGAAAGGGGGGTTTTGGGACTTCCAATTATAAAGGTCACTAGTGGAGAAAGGGGCATAAACCATAAAGGGGCGGTCACTCCCTGGCAGGGGTGCCATCTGCCGCAATGGCAAAAATGGTGGTGGCGGTCCCCAAGGATGCGGAGGAGTCCGGAGAAGGGGGGTCGGTTTCCCCTTCCCCGAGTCCTCAGCTGGCTATAGGGAGGTTCAGGGGCTGCCTCCCGCCCCTCTGCACCACTTCCACTTCCGTCCCTGCCCGCCCCTTCCCCGGCAGCTCCAGGCACATAAGTCAGGGACAGAGCCCTTGTCTTGCTGCTTTTCTAAATGGCCATGTCACCTTGCGACGGTCATCCATGTTCTGACTACAGGGCCCTGCAAAAAGAATCTTAGAGGGTTTTTGAGTCACAGAGGGTTTGCAGCATCGAGGCTGCCACAGACGATCCGTAATCTCTCGCTCTCCTGTTAAAGTCAGAAAAGTTTTTTTAAGAGGCATCCAAGAGGTGTCTTTGCGGTTGACAGGCTCTGCCCCATCCCGTAAGCAGAGAGCAGCCGGCCACAAGCCAGATGAATAAGTACACAAAAGACGACAATGAACAGAAAACAAACTGACAAAGGACAATAAACAGAAACCAACCAGACCTGGGTCCCAACTGATGTCTCAGTTGGGAGCCAAGGGGGCGACCCTCGTTGCTGCGTCCAGTGGGTCTACCACCCCCAAACTCTGCAGAGATTTTTGACTTACCAGAGACATCTCTTCCCTGGGTGCCCGTAATTCCCCACCGCGGAGCAGAGGAACGTCTCTTCGGGTTTCCCCTACAGCAGACAATGGGTATTCCTTTTGGAGAATTTAGGCCGAAGTTGTCCCGCGTCCGCCTTACATCGCCCCCTGCGAAGGCGCCGCCCACCGCAGACGTGCGGGCACTAGGACCCTCCGGTTTTGGGTCCGGTCTGAGGCGGTTGATCTCGCTGGGGACTCCAAATGTTATAAACCAGCGGATCAAGGGGACTCCGACACCAAAATCCAATCAGCCAAATTTTATTCATTCCTGTGCAGGGGCTGTCACCACTCCATGCAAAGAGGGAGAGCAGCCCCAAACTTTCTTAGTCTGCGGGTTTTATACCCCTTGTGCCGCCCCCTTGCACTGCAAAAGGAAGCAAGCCAGTTACAGAAGCCAGAGATTTGCAGTTAGCTACTGCTTCTTGTAAGTTGCCGATTAGCTACATTTTGTTTTTAACATAAAGCTTACCTCCACCACCCCTCCCACCTCCCATCCTGTGCTAAGTATTATCTACCTGGTAATTTTCCTTTTCCACAGATCCAGGAAAAGAGAGGACCATCAGATGGCAGTGTTGCATGACAAGTTTTATTGTATGGTGCCTCAACAGGATTGCAGATGAGGAGAAGCCCTTTTCAGCCGGAGACTTTCCAGAAATAGTGACTTAGAACCACCACCTAGAAGGGACACAGGGCAAATGAACTCTGGGAGGAGGGAGAAAATAAAAGAGGGGGCTTAGATATTTAGTGTCATTGCACAGCGGCAAAGTAGAGAAACTTTGGGTCAGAGAGCTCCAAAGGGCAACTGTAGTTTGGGATCTTTTCTAGCCACAGGGTTTGTCTTAAGCATGGCTAGCAGATATTGAGTACAATTTTATGGGGTACGCAAACGAAGAAGGCTCTAAATGGCTAAAAATAAGCTTATTTGGATAATACTTCTTTAAAATGGATATGTAAACATTAAGTTTGGTGCCAGTGGCATTGAGCTAATGATTTTAGCCTCCTGTTAAGAAGTAAATATGAGGCCAATATACAAGGGCAGTCTTTGGTGTATTTATATAACACTCACATGACATGGAACTAATTTTTTCAGCCAAGAGTCAGAGAGGACTTAAAGCCTATTAATAGTCACCTGAGTTAGCTTGGAAGCAGATCATTCCCATGCAAGCCTTGAGATAACTTTAGTTCCAGTTGACAATTTTATTGCAGCTTTATGAAAAATCTGGAGCCAGAGGCACTGAGGTATGCCATGCCCAGGTGTCAGAGCCACAGACACTATAAGGTATTAAATTGCTGTTGTTTTAACCCAGTAAGTCTCAGAACAATTTGTTTCTCAGTAATTATTACTATGAGAAGGATAACCTTTGGCTACCTTCATCTAGCACACTTTGAGATGGTTATTGCTATTTTAGGTTTAAAAAACCCTAAATCCTACTTTTACAAATTGGAGTAGACCTTCAATCAATTTATGTAGCAAAATGAATTCTCACTATAGTAAACTATTCACATGCAATTGTATATTTTTGTATTAAAGGCTAAATGCCTTTTCATTATATATTTATTAGGATAATGCTAACTTTATTATAGAGAAGCTCAAATATACATAATGAAGCCAAGAAGAAAGAGTTCAAAAGAAATTTATTTTGACAATGAAACATACTATTAGCACATCACTGTTCGACCCTTACCACAGTCTTGCCATCCCTCCTAATATCAGAAGGGAGGGAGTTAGTCATAATACAAGCTAAAACGCTGACCTTATGGAATTTAGGAAAAGGGAAACTCATTAATGAATGCAATAAGAAAAATAATTATATATCAAGAAGAGGCCACAACAGTGTATATCAGACTAGTTCTACAACCAAATATAAATATGAAAGCTGGAAAAAATATTTAGGGCAACTGGAAGACACTTCAGGGCAACATACACAGGCAAGGCTTAAAGGCTCCATTACTTAAGAGAAAAACAAGCAAGTTAAGCTTCACATTCACCACAGCTTTGTCCTTGAGGACTTTTTTTTAAACCAGAGCAATGAAGCAGAGCACAAGTCAAAGGCAGCACTTTTAAGAGGCTTGAGGAAGCAGAGTTTAAAATGGGAGACTGCCAAAGTAAATGGGCTTGAGGGGGGTAAATCCCAAAGAAGAGGAAATGACAGTATAGCAGACAGACTCTCAGGTACCTCCCTAAGTTCTCATATCCTTGTGTTTATGGCCTTGTTGAATCTTTTCTTTTAGAGTGTGGGCAGTATCTACAGCTGGCTACAAACTAACAGAATAAAGTAAAGATGAAATTTACTTCTGTGATCACATTACATGAAATTGTATCTTTCACCTTGCTAGAAGCCTTTCTCCTTTGCTGGCTGTGATGAAGTGTGCAGTCATTTTGGGGAGCCCATGAAACTAAGGGAATCCAACAAGCAGCTAGGGCTTGAGAGAAGTCAACAACTAGCCTGGAATTGAAGTTAGCCTCTTGGCAGCAGCCAGCAAAAAAAGTGAAGCTTCCAGCCCTAAAATATCGAGGAACTGAATTTTGCTGACAACCACATGAGATTGGAAGCGAATTCTTCCCCAGTTAAGTTTTGAGGTGAGACTACATCGCCAACCAACATGTTTCCTGCAGCCATGTGAAACCCTGAAACACGAAATCCACCTGAGCTGTATCCACACTCCTAGCCAAAAGAAACTGTGATAATAAATGTGTATTGTTTTAAGCCAGTTAAGTTTGTGGCAATATTTTTACACAGCAATAAATAAATAATGTACATAACCCAAGAAACTATCAACCATTCCCTTCAATTGTGTTTCTTTACTCTGTTGTCTGCAAAGAGCTAAATAGCAAATGTTTTAGGCTCTGAGGACAATATGGTATATCTGGTATCTGGTATAACTGGTATATCTGTTGTTTTGCAAAAGCAGTCATAGGCAATACATAAATAAATGAGCATGTCTGTATTCAATATAACTTTACTTACAAAAATAATCTGTATTTGGTCTTTGAGCTTTTTTGCTGATTCCAGGTCTAAAGCTACCAGTTCAACAAATTTATACATTGAATATCAGAGCAAAAGCCAACTATATGCTTTCTCAATTATTGACAGAATAAGTGTTCAGAATATCAAGTAGGCAGGATATGAAGGCTATAGATGACCTGAAGATACTATCAACCAACTTGTCCTAATTGACATTTATATAACACTCCACACAACAATGGAATATACATTCTTATCAAGGCCATAAGGACCATTCACCTTAACAATAAAATATAAATATAAAATATTTTCTTGGTCCATAACAGAATTAAACTAGATATCAGTAATAGAATTGTACATGAAAAATCCCCAACTATTTAGAAATTTAAAGTGTATGTCTACATAAAACATGGGTGAAAGAGGAAGAATCAAGGAAGACAAAAAATATTTGGGGCTATATATAAAAATGAGAATGCATTCTATCAAAATTATAAGCATTTATGTTAGAAGAATTTGTAATATTAAATGTATTTATTAGACAGGAAGATATATCTAAATCAGTAACCTAAATTTGCACCTCGGAAAATAAAACTGAGAAGAGCAACTTGTACCTAGAGAAAGCAGAAAGGAAGTAATAATAAATGTTATAGGAGAAAGCAATAAAATTGAAAACAAAAAAAAAAAGAGAGAAAGTCAAGAAAGTCAAAAGTTGGTTGATATACCTGTAGCCAGGTTAATCAAAAAGGAGAGAATGAGGAGGGTGAAAAAGAGAGGAAGAGGGAGAGGAAGAGGGAAAGGGAAAGGGATGTTGGGGCGGGGGAAGAGAGAAAGCACACACGCACAAATTACCAACATCAAGAATGAAAAGTCTCACTAAGTTTAATAATTTCTAGCCTTTAAAAAAAAAAAGAAAGAAAAAAATTTTAAAAAAATGAAAGGTCATCATTACTGATCCCACAGACATCAAATAAATAATCAGGAAATTTTATACGGCAGCTCTGAGATAAACAATTTCCAGAGCTTACAAAGTTGTCTGAGTACTGACAAGCCAGCACGGAACAATATCACTGATCAATAGAGCCATAAACAAAAACAGCAGAAAGAATAAAATAGTCATAGATTAAAATCTGTTTTAGACTTTTTCTAATAAATCTTAAAACTAGCCCAAAAGTAATTGAGCTGATCTGAAGTTAACTTAAGTGCCTACCATTAAAAAAATTCTGTCTAAGAGCTCATAATGTAACATTAATGATATATAGTAATCTTTCAAAAATTATTAGATGCAAAGTAACAGAAAAGAGTGACCCACAGGCAAGTGAAAAATTAGTCAGTAGGATCAGATTTTTTAAAAAAACAGAGACTATGGAATTGTAAGACAAAGAAATTAAAACACCTTACCGTATTTAAAGAAAAACATAAAGTTAATGAGAAAAAAATTCTAAAGTTGTAAAATACAATTATCTGACATAAAAAGCTTATTAGATAGGCTTAATGTCACATTAGAGAATGCCTAAGAAAAGTCAGTAAATTATAAGAGTCAATTTCATTCTGTGGTGTGTGATCTACTTTTCTCAACACCATTTGTTAAAGAGATTTCTTTCTCCATTGTGTATTCTGGGCACCCATGTTGAAAATTAGTTGACTATGTATGTGTGGGTTTATTTCTGGGCTCTCTATTCTGTTTCATTGATTTATATGTCTGTTTTTATGTAAGTACTATACTATTTTAATTATTGTAGCTTCCATATATTTTTTTATTTTAATACATTATATTTGTTCATATTTGTGGGGTACATGTGGAATTTTATTACATGCATAGAGTATGTAATGCTCAAGTCAGGATATTTAGGATATCCATCACTAGTATTTTTCATTTCTATGTGTTGGTTGTTTCCGATTTGTAAGTCATTTGAAAATACAGTAGAGACATAATATGTTTTTAAATCAGGAAACACAATACCTAAAGATTTATTCTACTTTCCCAACATAGTCTTGGCTCTGTAGGTCTTTTTGTGGTTCCACAGAAGTTTTAGGATTATTTTTCTATTTGTATAAAAATGTTACTTGTATTTTGATATGGATTGCATTGAATATGTAGATGGCTTTGGGTTTTGGACCTTCTAGCAATATTGAACCTTCTGATCTATGTACACAGGGAGTCTTTTCATTTATTTGTATTTCTTTAAATTCTTTCATCAATGATTTATAGTTTTTAGTAGGCAAGTCTTTCATCTCCTTAAGTTTATTTCTAAGTATTTTATTCATTTTGATCCTATTGATAATGTGATTATTTTCTTAATTTCTCTTTAGGATAGTTTTCTGTTAATGGATAGAAATGGAACTGATTTTTATGTGTTGATTTTGTAACCTACAACTTTACTGAATTAGTTTATTAGTTCTAACATTTGGGTTTTTTGTGAAATCTTTAGGATTTTCTATATAGGAAATCAGGTCACTTGCAAGCAGAGATCATTTTACTTCTTATTGTCTGATTTAGATGCCATTTATTTTGTTTTATTCTAATTGCTTCAGCTGGTACTTCCAGCACTAAGTGACAGTGGGCATTAATCACCATATACAAAAACCAACTCAACATGGATTAAAGACTTAAACATAAGACCTGGAATTATAAAGAAATATATGGCACTCCCATGTTCATTGTATCATATTCACAGTATCTAAGATATGGAAATAACGTAAATCTCTATTGACAGATGAATAATAATAAAAATAAGGAATATACATACAGTAGAACATTTTTCAGCCTTAAAAAAGAGGAAAACCTGCCATTTGCAACAACATGAATGAACCTGTAGTACATTATCTAAGTGAAGTAATCCAGTCACAGAAAAACAAATACTGCATGATTCTACTTAGATCTCACTATTAGTGTGATTATTATTATTAGTAGTAGTAGTAGTCAAACTCATAGAAGCAGAAAACTGAATGATGTTTACCATGACTTGGGAACAGGGGAAAATGAGGAGTTGTTCAATTAGTAGAAAGTTTCAGTTATGCATAATGATTAAGTTCTACAGATCTCCTATACAACATAGCACTTATAATTGACAGCACTGTAATGTGAACTTAAAAATTTGTTAAGAGGATAGATGTCAGGTTAAATGCATTGTAGGGGCCAGGCTTCTCCTTGACCCTCTTAAGGTTTGCTGAAAAATCACTAACAAGATCTAGATTAATTAGAGGAAAGGCTTATAAATTTATTTAACATGTATGTGGGGGACCCTTTAGAATGAAGGCCTAAAAATACAAGGGAATTTGTTCATTTTTAAGCTTAACAAAATATAGACAGTTGTGTAGTTTGTCCAATATGATTGGACAAAATGGGTACGATCCAATACCTATAGACTGAGTGAGGAAACCCAGCAAGTCCTGTCCATCCAGAATCTTGTTGACCTCTCTGAACATGTATTTCTTTCTTATGGGTGTGGGGAAGGGCCCTCTCTGGAATGGAGGGCATATGACCTAAAGTTGAAGAAGGTAGGTCAGATAATTTCTTTCTAGCCAGTTTTTACACAGAATATTTTTAGATTTTATGGCTAGCTTTTGAAAAAAGTGGTTCTGCTTTTTATAGCCTACCTTGGGAAAGAGGGATTTAATTTCTATGGCTAGCCTTGGGGGAGAATGGGACTGAAATACAGGAAGGCAGAGAAAGGTCTGGGAAAATCTTTTGCTTCTGAAGCTGCTACTAAGGCTTTTATTTCGGGGTACTGTTTTCTCAGTCCCAAAACTTACCAAAGAAAAGGGGAACACACAGAAATTTTTGGAGATCATGGGCACATCTATTACCTCTAATGTGGTAATGGTTTCACAGGTGTATGCATATGTCTAAACTCATCAAATTGTATACAATAAATATGTGTATTGTTTTGTATAACAATTATATCTCAATTAAACTATTAAAAAATCAGTGAACTAGAAGATATAGCATCCCAAGTTATCCAGAGTATTAAAAGAGAAAACAACAACAACAAAAAAAGGACAAGAAAAGAAATGAGGAGGAAAGGACAAAAGACATCCTTTGTGGGGCAATGTAGTAATTATCCATAAATGTAATTGGAGCTCAAGAAGAAAAGAAAGGGATAAAAAATTTGAATAATATGTGGAGGAATAGTGGCTCTGATGGTTAATTTTATGTGTCAATTTGACTGGGCTAAGCGACATCCAGATAGCTAGTAAAACATTATTTCTGGGTGTGTTTGAGAAGGTGATTTCAGGAGAGATTAGCATTTGAGTCAGTAAATTGAGTAAAGATGATCCCCCTTCACCAATATGGGTGGGCATCATCCAATCTGTTAAGGGCCCACTGTAATAGAATACAGAGGCAGAAGAAAGGAACATTGGCCCTTCCTGAGTTAGAATACCTGCCTTCTCTTGCCCTGAGTTGTCAGAGTTCTTGGTTCTTGGGACTTTGGACTCTATGACTCAAGTCTAGCACTCGAGTTCTTAGGCTTCGGCCTTGGTAGTCTACATCATTGGTTCTCCTGATCTTCAGGCTTTTGAACTTGGACTAAATTATACTTCTGGTTTTCCAGGTTCTTCTGCTTGCAGATAGCATATTGTGGGACTTATTCACCTTCATAATTATGTTGGTCAATTCCCACAATATATCTCCATTTATATATCAATATATATCCTATTGGCTCTGTTCCTCTGGTAAGTGCTGGCTAATACAGTGGCTAAATAATGTTCAATTGATGAACATTATAAACTCACATATGCAAGACATTTGTGGAAAAACAAAGTCTTTTAGAAATATAGTGGTCATTTGTTCTGGGGAGAAAAGATAGTGTATGTACATCTAGAGTGAGAGAAAGGAGAGAGAATGAATAGTGTTTCCAGTTTTGGAGTGTCTACTGCACACACAAAAATAATCTTTACTTTTTCTAATAAAATGTTTTATTAAAACATGACATCAATGGGAAGTATGAAAAATATAGAAATCAATTCATAAAAAAATACAAATGCTTGAAAAAAACAAAAAGTTCTATCTCTTTAGTACTGAAATAAATGCAAATTTAAATAAGAACCCTTTTTTACCATAAAATTGACAAAGTTTGATATAATTGTTTTGGTGGTTATTTGCATGATATCCAATTTTACCTAACTTTTAGAATAAATGTAGAGTCATATAATATTTGGAGAGAGATTTATAGTTATCATATAGAATACTATAAACATCTAAGAAAAACTGATAGAAATCATTAACACTAATGAAAAATAATTATCTCAAGGTGCATACTCCAAACATGGTAAAAGCTATTTTATTTTTACTTGCTAGCCACAAAATAAAAATATTATCTCTATTAGACTGTTGCCAATTTACCAAGATATACTATAACTTGTGTCTAGATTTTCATCTAAACTTTGATAATTTGGTATTTATAAAAGGCTACAGACAACTTTTATGTGAGTCATGGATATATCCATTAACATGCCATCTCATTTTGCTGTATGCATTCCTCAAATGCTTTGCTTTCTGAATCAGGTCCCAGAAGGAAGTGCTAGACTCCTCCTTTCTGAACATATATTTACATATGTATATTATACATATGTATGTAACATAGAATATATTCTCTCTATATATATAATTATCACACTGGATATAAAATTAGAAATATAGAACATTTTGATAATTAATGTTTATTATGATACGTGTCAGCTACTTACCAGTTTTAAAAAACACATTGTAACTTTCCTTAAATAAAGATAATTAATTCTATGTCTCTTATAGATTAGTTCACTGAATACTTTTGCATGGAGACTGCTACATTTTAATTAGAACAATGACAACTAATTTTAGTCTTGGGATGTATTTGCTTCAACACTATATATTTTCAAAATGCTTTCGTATACAGAAGCTCACTTCATCTTAAAAAGGACATTGTAAGGCCGGGCATGGTGGCTCATGCCTGTAATCCTAGCACTCTGGGAGGCCAAGGTGGGCTGATCGCTTGAGGTCAGGAGTTCAAAACCAGCCTGATCGAGACCCCGTCCCTACCAAAAATAGAAAAAAATTAATTGACCAACTAAAAATACATATACAAAATATTAGCTGGGAATGGTGGCACATGCTTGTAGTCCCAGCTACTCGGAAGGCTGAGGCAGTAGGATCGCTTGAGCCCAGGAGATTGTGGTTGCTGTGAGCTAGGCTGACGCCACAGCACTCACTCTAGCCTCGGCAACAAAGTGAGACTTTGTCTCAAAAAAAAAGAGAAAAAGTACATTGTATATCACCAGCAAATATTTTAGTAAGCCCATTTTAAATATAATAAAACAGATTGATAGGTTTATATCAAATAAATACTGGGATATGAATCCTCTCAACTCAATATTTTTCCTCTATGCAGTGATTCATGAATTTCCTTTTTTAATAGGGGGTACAAAGAAACCTAATAAGCATGTTTTATATCCCTAATTCCCACCGATTATAATGTAAATGTGTTTTGGAACTTTGTTTTTAGATGATTGATGCATTTTGGGATGAGTAGGAGTGGAAGAGTGTCTTTAAATTTAAATAATAGTTATAGATTTAATAACTTTCTACCAGCTACAGGACTGGAACTGTAAATATATTTTGTGTAAGTATTCATGAAGATTTTAGACAAAGAGCTAGCCCCTTGTGTCCTGCCTATATTTCAACCTAAGCTTAAATAATGATATTGTTTATTCATGTTTCATCTTCTCATTATTTACATTTCACTACCTTTAAATATGTAGATAATCACAGGGTTGAATTACTCTAATAGGCTTATACTAATTTCCCCATAGCAAATTAGTTAAGTATGTATATATATGCAAATAGGATGAGATTTGGCAGTATAACTATAATTAACAGTAGGCTATTATACTGTATGGAATGTTAATAAGAAAAACATGTTAGAGAAAGGAAATAGCAGAGGATGTAACCAGGTAGAAAACCATACCACACTCGTGGGTCAGCAGAATCAACATCGTTAAAATGTTTATACTACCCAAAGTGATCTACAGAGTCAATGCAATCCTATTAAAATACCAACATCATTTTTCACATCTAGAGAAAAAATAATCTTACACTTTGTATGGAACCAGAGGAGACCCCGGTAAAGCAAAAGCAATCCTAGGCAATAAAAACAAAATGGGAGGTATAGATTTACCAGAATTCAAACTAGACTACAAGCCTATAGTAATTAAAATGGCTTGTTACTGGAACAAGAACAGGGACATTGATCAGGGGAACAGAACAGAGAACCCAGATATAAAACCATCCTCATGTAGCCATCTAATCTTTGACAAAGCAGATAAAAACACATATTGGGCAAAGGAAGCCTTATTCAATAAATGGTGCTGGGAAACCTGGACAGCCACATGTAGAAAGCTGAAACACGATCCACACCTTTCTCCTGTCACAAAAATCAACTCACACTGGGTAACAGACTTAAACCTAAAGTGTGAAGCCATTAGAATTCTAGAAGAAAACATTGGAAATACTCTTCTAGACATTGGCCTAGGCAAATAATTTATGAAGAAGACACCAAAGGCAAACATAGCAACCACAAAAATAAAATAAATGGGACTTGATCAAATTAAAAAGCTTCACACAGCCAAAGAAACTGTCACAAGAGCAAACAGACAACCTACAGAATGGGAGAAAACTTTTGCAAGCTACACATCCAATACAGGGCTGATAACTAGAATCTATTTAGAACTCAGGGAAATCAGCAAGAAAAAATCAAACAACCCTATCAAAAAGTGGGCAAAGGACATGAACAGAAACTTTTCAAAAGAAGACAGAATAATGGCCAACAAACATATGAAAAAATGCCCAATAGTTCTAATCATCAGGGAAATGCAAATGAAAATTACAATGAGATATCACTTATCTCCAGTGAGAATGGCCTTTATCAAAAAGTCCCAGAACAATAAATGTTGGCATGGATGTGGAGAGACAGGAACACTCATACACTGCTGGTGGGACTGCAAATTAGTGTAACCTCTGTGGAAACCAATATGGAGATACCTTGAAGATATACAAATAGATCTACCATTTGATCCAGCAATCCCATTACCAGGCAATTACCCAAAAGAACAAAAGACATTCTGTAAAAAAGACATCTGCACTCGAATGTTTATAGCAGCACAATTCACAATAACAAAGATATGGAAACAACCCAAGTGCCCATCAATACATGAGTGGATTAACAAAATGTGGTATATGTATACCATGGAGTACTATTCAGCTGTAAGAAACAATGGTGATATAGCACCTGTTGTATTTTCCTGGATAGAGCTGGAAGCCATTCTACTAAGTGAAGTATCCCAAGAATGGAAAAATAAGTACCACATGTACTCACCAGCAAATTGGTTTCACTGATCAACACCTAAGTGCACATCTAGGAATAACATTTATCGGGCGTCAGGCAGATGGGAGGGGGGAGGAGGGGATGGGTATATACACACATAATGAGTGCGGTGCGCACCATCTGGGGAATGGACACACTTGAAGCTCTGACTTCTAGAGGGAAGGGGGGAGCAAAGCAACACACATAACCTAAACATATGTACCCCCATAATATGCTGAAATTAAAAAGAAAGAAAAATATGTTATAACTATATAGTATTGTAATATATGAAATAATTCTTATATACATTTGGGATCTCTCTATTTATGTGCCACATAGAATAATGCATAC
>VBSM01002937.1:31156873-31173837 GCA_008086735.1 Cheirogaleus medius
AAAAAAAAAAAAACAATCACAGGTCTGTAGGACCTAAAAAACATAAATTTTACAATGGCAACATTAATCATCAAAGACTATGACACAGTATATCATTTGGTTCCTCTGTAGAAAAGGAAGCTAAACTAGCAGATGTCTCAGAAGAATATTTGGAACCATTCCTATACAGTTGTCCCTTGGTATCCATGGGGGATTGATTCCAGGACCCCCCCTGTGAATAACAAAATCCATGGATGCTTAAGTCTTCTATACAAAATGCTGTCATATTTGCATATAACCCACATACATCCACCTCTATACTTTAAATCATCTCTAGATGATTTACAATATCTAATACAATATAAATGCTATGTAAAGAGTTGTTATACTATATTGTTTGGAGAATGATGACAAGAAAACAGTCTGCACATGTTCAGTACAGACACAACCATACATTTTTTTTCTGAATATATTCTATCCACAATTGGTGCAATCCATGGTTGGTTGAATCCAAAAATGTGTAACTTATGATTATTGAGGTTCTGTTGTATATCAAACAACTTCTTGAAAAAGCATTCTCATTCCCTTCTAAAACAGAGTAATATATTTTTTTAAATAAAATCATTAACCCTAGAAAATATTTTGGACAGCTAATAGACTATCCATTTAGCTATGTGATTTTTGAAGCTTTATCACAAATGAGAAGATTTGGACTACCAGAGAACTCAAAAGTGAAATTAAGAATATAGTTTATATTAAATGCTTTGTAAATGAATTTTGACATAATGAATAAATCTATGTTTGCCAGTATAATGAGTATATCATCAAAATCAAAAGTTTTATTTTGAAGGTATAATTTAAAAAAACAAATATTTGCTATTTTAAAAAAGACCAATGATGAAGACCAGATAGGAAATACAGTAGTTAGGTTTTAGGTTCGTGATTCATATTAAAATAACAAAAAATATAATTGGTTTTTATTCTTATCAAGTATGTTAGTTTTCTAGAACTGCTGTAACAAAGTACCACAAACCGGATAGCTTAAAATAAGCAAAATTTTATTTTCTCACAGTTCTGGAGGCTTGATGTCTGAAATCAAGATGTCAAAGGCCATGCTCCTGAAAATGCTAGGAGAAATCTGTTCCAGGCTTCACTGCTTCTGATGGTTGCTGGTGAGCCTTAGCACCCCTTGGCTTATAGCTACAACATTCTCATCTCTGCCTCTACTGTCCCATGGCCTATTTCCCTCTGTTGGTGTTTGTCTTTCTAGGTCCAAATTTCCCTCTTATTATTATACACCAGTCGTTGGATTTATGGCCCATTCTAATCCATTATGACTTCATCTTAACTAATTACATCTACAAAGAACCTATTTCCAAATAAGGTCACATTCACAGATCTTGGGTGAACATGAATTTGGGGAACAATATTCAAAGCACTCCAGTCTTTCTTGTAAATATACAATTGTTTTAAATTAGACTGTATTATCAAAGTTTTTTTTGTTTTTTTTGGCCGGGCGCGGTGGCTCACGCCTGTAATCCTAGCACTCTGGGAGGCTGAGGCGGGTGGCTCGCTCAAGGTCAGGAGTTCAAAACCAGCCTGAGCAAGAGTGAGACCCCGTCTCTACTAAAAATAGAAAGAAATTAATTGGCCAACTAAAAATATATAGAAAAAATTAGCCGGGTATGGTGGCGCATGCCTGTAGTCCCAGCTACTCGGGAGGCTGAGGCAGGAGGATCTCTGGAGCCAAGGAGTCTGAGGTTGCTGTGAGCTAGGCTGAAGCCACGGCACTCTAGCCTGGGCAACAGAGTGAGACTCTGACTCAAATAAAATAAAATAAAAAAATTTTAAAAAAGTTTTTTTTGTCTGTTTTTTTAAATCCAAGTAGTTGATTAATCACAAATTAAGGATATGTTATTTGTTAATTTTGAAGTTACTAGTTATAAAAGAATTTTGTATAGTTTTCCTAGTGTCTTCATGGAGACATTTACACAATATCTAGTTTCTTCCTTTTTTGTGAGTGAATAATTTTTTTCAGACTGCAGCTTCATTTTCCTCCAAAGGTTTGTAGTACTGCAGCAATTTCAGATGATTTAAGCATTTTTTCTTTTACATTGATCCATTTCTAAAATAATGGTATTTTTCAGAGTGCTAGACACCATGCCTCTCACTTCAGTACTATATTTTCTTTGAGTGAATAATTGTAAATAATTTTTTCTTTTTTTCCAAACATTTGAAGATATCAGCTCTCATTATTACTATTGCTTTTTTTATCCTTCTATTTCTAGAGAGAGGGAGTTGAAACACAATAATATTCCAGCCTCAAAATTATTTTTACTGATTTTAGTAAAATGATAGAATACTTAGAAAATCTCATATTCTTGTCTATGGCATTTTAATGAAATGTTCAGCAGAAATACATTTAATTCTTTGGAAAAACATCAAATTACTTAAAAGTATAAATAATCTCAAACTAAAATTTTTATTCCATTAGTATCTTCTAAGAATAAAAGACATTTGTTTCATTTTAAGTATTTTTTATATGCCTAGAATTTATTTTAATTAAGAAAAAGCTTTATAATAGGTTAAACATAAAACCAAATAGGAGAGAAACTCTCATATATGTGTGTGTGTATTTATATATATATATGGAGAGAGAAAGTGTTTAATATATATGTATAAAGTAGATGAATACATGAATATATGCCTAAATATACACATATATAAATGTATGTAATAATATAATCCAAATATATGTAGATTATATATTAATAGTACAACCATTGAAAGAAAAAAATAAAATAAAATAATCATTTGATATTTGATGCTCTAAGTCATCCTAGTAGTGAAAAGGAGTACTGAAATATCTAAGTAGAGGCCTTTGATTTGTCTCACTTTTAAGGTAATGTCCCTAGGCCTCCTGGTTCCTTGAATGTCCTACTGGTATCTAATAATAGAATTTGCAATTAATGAGCACAGATCAGTCTCCTGAGCTCTGTCAATGCTTGGCTGGCTTTATGGTTTGAGGTTTGTCTATGACCCCTATTAGGTCCCTGACCAGGATGAGTATAGGTCCACCTTCCCTCTATCTGTAGTGACCCACTCAGGGACATTCACCAAGCAGCACCTGTAACTCACTAATGTGACACTTTTTAAGTCATACATGAACTTCTGTATGTATTTCAGACCACAAAGCTCTCTTGGCAGCTTAAAGTTAAGACCTCCTTCTGCCAAACATTTATGTGTCAGATGGTATACTTGGACTAAGTCAAACCCATGAGGCCTCTCCTTACAGTTTAAATGAGAAACATTTATTTTAGATCACTTTTGTATTTGTCTGTTTCTAAAATCATACCCCAGGCTTAGTCATGAGAGAAAAATTGGAAGAAGTGGGAGCCCTACCAGTGATCCATAGGTCTTTTTAGAAACTCTTGGGACCAAACATGTTTCAGAATTCAGAATTTTGGAATTTTCAAAAGGTAATTGTGTGAATATACTATACATTTAATTATACCAATGGGATCTGAGGCAATACTTCCATTGAAACACATTAATATTTCTGTGTGTATACATACACACATACACACACAGTAAGTGTGAAACACAAAGATAAGATACAGTCTCCCATCAGTTCAAGTCAGTTTCTGTACATCAGTCCTATATCAGAAAAGAAATGGAAACTTGGACCTCCAGATGAGGCCTTGATATGCTAAGAATATCAAGGATACCTCTTAACACACAAAACAAGTTTAGAAATCCTCTCTCCCTTTTTTCAAACCCTGCCTTTCAAAGACAGAGTCCTCCATAACTGTGGGCTCTGCCTCTGCAGAATCAACAGCCACACACTGAAGATATTCTGGGGGTGAAATAAATAAATAAAAAGTAACAACACAACAATAAAGATGATATAAATGAAAACCAACACAGTATAACAACTATTTGCACAGCCTTTAGGTTATCTTAGGTATTCTAAGTAATCTAGAGATCATTTAAAGTATGAATATGCTTAGGTTATATGCAAATACTACATTTTATATAAAGGACTTGAGCATCTGTGGATTTTTGGATATAAAGGGGTCTTGGAACCAATCCTCTGTGGATATGGAGGGATGATTGTATTTCCTCACTCCAAAAGATCAAAACCTGTTCTGTCCTGCCTTAGGACAATAAGTATATTGGGTCAACCTTAGATGAGGAAGACTGAAAAGAACCATTATTTAAAAGGGTAGTTAAACACGAGCAGTTTAATATTTGCAAATTATCATCTGGACTACACTAAATCAAATTTAAGCCATGATTCATATTCTCATTCTCTTGCTGCAGAAACCATACTCTTGACCACTACGTTGTCTTTCATCCACACTTGCAAACTTCTTGAATGCTTACTGTGTGTAAGATACCTTTTAAAAATTTTACAAGGAGTAAATAATTTAAGCTCACAATAACTTAGGAAGTTTTTATTATCTTCATTTTACAGATGATGAAAATGTGGCACAGAAAGGGTCATTAACATACATTAACATACATGTGCAGTTAGGTGAAAGAATCAGGATTTCAATTCATGTAGCTGGCAATCTCTTTCTACTGCCTCTCATCAGGGGTTTAATATTCTAGATACAATCCATTTAGAGAGGATTCCACCCATAAAATTATTCATGTATTATTTAAAATTCTATATTTACTGTATGCTAAATTAAAACCATTAATTTGCCACTGTTGTTTGTCTCATTTTGTTTTGCTTACATTTAAAGCAAAATGTATTCTTCGGTGTTATCACATGGAGACACATCAGTCTACCTTTGTCACCATGCCATATGATGAGTCTCTTAACACAGTAAGCCTTGAATAAAAAGAATGCTAACAAGAAACTAAAGAGTAAATACGAACCACTAGGGCCTAAGTGTCAATGGAAATAAAATAAGATAGTCAGATCTCTTCACATCAGATGATCATTGGTGGTGATTAAGTAACTCTCTAAAATCTTTCTTGACCTAAACATTATTAGAGCCTGGACAAACACAACTCTACAACTATGCATTTTAAAGAGAAACTATATGGGGAAAACTATAGCTAGTTTCAAGTATCCATTTTGTTATTTACTAACTGTGCATTTACACAAAATTTACACAAATATTCTTTAAATCTGTAAAATCGGCATAAACATATCAAATGAAATTAAATAAGATAGTAAATATAAATTACCTTGCAAAATAAAGCTAATATATATATTTTACCCCTTTGCAACTACCAATTTTTAAATTAATTTACGTAAAAATTATCATTAGATGATAAAGCCATCACACTGGGAAACAAGACATTCAAGTATCATTCTACAGATTACTTGTTGATTGCAGAGAGTGGGGGAGAAACCTTTCCAATGGGAAAACCTAGTGCATACCACCCCAGAAACCGTATTAAAGACCCAGCACTACCAATAATGAAACAAATTGATGTTGCACTAAGGACATGATATGACCTTTTTGATATTCTTGGGGAATGAAATGATTCTAATTATAAGGAAACATTCAGACACTTTCAAATTAATAATCATTCTACAAAACAACTATCCAGGACTCTTAATAAAAGATATTTTTTAAAAAGCTGTAGAACAACAAAAAGAGGCTAAAGAAACTTATAACTAAATATGTGATTTTTGGCTCCTGGACTAAAAAACGTAAAGATATTATTAGTCCAATGAGAGAAATATAAAAACTATGGACTCTCTATTAGATTATATTATGATAGTAAAATTGTACTTCTTGAATCTGATAAAGGTATGATATTACACTAGTAATGCTGGAAAATGTCCATGTTATTAGGAGATATATGATGAAGTAAGCTGTTGATAATTATTTTAGCTTTGTTTATCACTACAGATTCACCCAACCTATCCTCAGTCATACACCTGAAATGTTCTCTCTGCTTTGAACATTCTATTGTTTGCTTGAGAATCTCCTAACCATCTGAGGCAAATGTGGTAAAGCATCTCCTTCAACTTTTGTTCCAATCTCCATTTAGTGTGCTTTTCTGTTTTGTAGAGTCTAGCAAGATAAAAGACTACATTTCCCAGATCTCTTTGCAACTAGGGTTTTAAATCCAATCAGATGCAAGCCTGTAAAACACCTATCCATAACTGAGATAAATGGGGAAAAAAGGAAACAGCACAAAAACATTCATTTTTTTTCTTTTCTTTTTTTATTTCAGCATATTATGGGGGTACAAACGTTAAGGTTACATATATTGCCTTTGTCTCCTCTCCCCCCTTGAGTCAGAGCTTCAAGCGTGTCCATCCCCCAGACGGTGTGCATCACACTCACTATGTATGTATATACCCACCCCCTCCTCCCCCTCCCACCTGCCCCACACCCGGTAAATGTTTGTTTTTCTTTTTTTCTTAACATTTTGGTTACATTTTATATCTTTGCCTCTCCCTAGCAAGGGTTAGAGGTATGCCCTTCCCCTCCACAATGTTCACCACATTCCTCAGATGTGGGTCTACCCCCACCAACCCCCAAATCCCTGGTGAACACCACCACCCTTTGAGCAAAAACATCCATTTTTCTGAGATGGATCTATCACACAGAAAATGCCTCTGAAAGCAGTCGGATTTCTGTTTTCTTTTGTTTTTGTTTGTTTTTGTTTTGTTTTGTTTGCATGTTGCAGCTAAGTGAAGTAATCCTGGAACCGGTAGTTGGGACAATGGCTTCCTGATTTTTCACCTTCCTGAATATCATTCCCCTGGCAAGCCTTTCCTACATGTTAATTTACATTTTGGAGACCCAAACATGATTCCAATGACTCTGTAAGCATGCAATTACCTTTACTAAATGCCATTATACTTAAAATAGGTAAATTGATTTCTGTTCAGCAACTAAATTCTAAAGGTAAATTATACTTTAAGATCCTCACATGATAGCAGAATTGCACTCTTATTTGCATTGGTGTACAATATTTTAAAACTTTTATTTTCCTAAATTTTGGTAGATTTTTTTCCCATTTACCCATTTTAATTGACTGTGTCCTATTGGAGGAGAGGAACTTTGCCTTATTTATCTTTTTTATATATAATTCTTGTTTTTATTAAAGTAATATATGCACATATTTTTAAGTGACATAGTACACAAACTCCTATTGAATAGTATGAACCTAGTAGTTAGCTCTGGCCCATAATTTTCTGTGTCTGGTCTTAGTTATAAAAGGCAATTAACTTTCAACACTTTTAGCAATTTTCAGGTTTTACTCAATATTTAAGGATTGTACCTAACCTGCTATTTTTTAATTCATTAGTTTTAAATATTGTTTTCTTATTTATTCGTTTAAAAACTCCTTTTTGATGCCATGTACTGTTTTAGTAAATAAACTCTATGCCCTGTTATATGTTGGAGACATGTGAACTAATAAAATGTAGTATATTGTTAGTGATAAGTGATACAAAGAATAATGACTCAAGACAAGGTGATAGCCAAAATCTCTGTTAATTTTCTCTCGTTGCTTTCCATATTAATAAATGCATCAGATAACCTCACAGATCTCTCATTTTATTTTCTCCAAGTCCCTCTTTTGGAGTCCTCTACCTTCCTACTCTGTGTGGCCAGGTGGCTCCTTAAGCTTGCAACCCAGCTGTTGCTTGACCTTCCTTTTTTATATTCTATCAAGTTGAATTTCTTGATTCCAATCCCAAGTCTGAATTTTCTTTATATCACTCCTCTATTTTGGTGATACTCATTGTCCAATAGTTTCTTAAGAAAGAATTTCTGGGGGAAAATATTTGAGTCCTTACTTTCCCTTTTTGTGACATCGTATGTCAGATCATTACAAGTAAGTAAGCTCTACTCTTGATGATTAATGTACATGCTATTGGATAGCTTTTTTCCTCAGATATCTTCCAAGTGTCATTATCTGAACTTTTATAAAACCTCAGAGCCACTCAATTTCTCCAAAGAGGAATCTACTCATTTTCTAAAAGTTAAATGCTTAAATGCTTAATTCTAACATTTCAGAAGTAGGAGGAGGAAAGGGAATTCGGGTCCCAGAATTCGGTATGCTGATTTCACCAACTCCTCTAGTGTCTGCTCCTGCTACATTCCTTGCTTTCTGTGGTACTTGGTTGGCTCACTCTTTTTGGTGTTCCCTCTAGAGGGAGCTTCCTCTATTCTGCTCAGTCAGTTCAGCTTCCCATGTGCTTTAGATCTTCGGAAAATGTATTGAAATCACTCTCTACTATGGCTTCCTTTCTTGTCTTTTCCCTTGTGGGTTTATAACTATTTTATACCTCTGCTGAAATTTTACTGAGATTTTTATTTGGGAGAGGAAAAGTACTTTAAATAGACTAAAAACAAAATCAGCTACATTTAACTGGAAGCCCTACCCCTCTCATTTATCTTTAATTATAAAACAATTATAAATTATCTTTATCTCAATGACCCAACCTCACATACAATAACAAAATCATGTGTTAACCTGAAAGTATGTTTAGAGATTTATAAGCAATAAGTACTCAACATATACAGCAACAGATATTAAATATTAAGTACTAAAAAAGTTATACTTTATATCATTAGTCAAATCTTTCAATTCCTTTGAATCTCAATTTGTATATTATAATACATAATATAAAATTATATATAACATAACATAATTACATAACATAATTTATAATATATAAATTATATATAAAATGATTATAATATAATAACTTATTTTAATTATAATATAGTATACAAATATATATATAATAATAAATTGAGAATAACTGGTTTCTAAAGTAATTTCTGACACCAAGGATAATTAATTTTCTTTTCCAACTCTTTGAACTCTTGGCAACTTGCAACAGTATACCCTTTCTTTTAAAACAATTTCTTTCTTGATTTCTTTGAGATCTCTCTATTCTCATTGTCATACTAAATGTTTAGCTATTTTCATCTTTGTTTTCCACTTTGTATAATTTATTATTCTTTTTCTCAGTATTCTTCTTTACTGAGGATTTAGCTCTTCTTTGCTAAGAACTCACTTCTTCTGTTAATTGTCAGAATAATGAAAAACTTGTCCTAGCCTCCATTTTTTTTCACTTTACATTCTCTCTCGTGGTAATATGATCCATGCCTCTTGCTTTAAATGCCATCTCTAGAAAATATTCTCTGAAACTATAGCTCCAGTGAGACTCAGACATCACCATCAACCACTTCATTAATATCTACATATGGATAAATGAAAGGCAACTCAAAGTCAACTGTTCCTAAACCAATCTCATCATCCATCTTTCATTGTTTTTCCTTTAGTATTTCTGGTTTTTTTATTTCAGCATATTATGGGGGTACAAATATTTAAGTTATGTATATTTCCCTTGCCCCCCCCAAGTCAGAGCTTCAAGTATGTCCATCCCCTAGATGGTGCGCACCGCACTCATTATATATGTATATACCTATCCCCTCCTCTCCTTCCCATTTGCCAAATGCCCAATAAATGTTAATCCTATATGTGCACTTAGGTGCTCATCAGTGAAACCAATTTGCTGGTGAGTACATGTGGTACTTATTTTTCCATTCTTGGGATACTTCACTTAGTAGAATGGCTTCCAGCTCTATCCAGGAAAATACAACAGGTGCTAGATCACCATTGTTTCTTATAGCTGAATAATATTCCATGGTATACATATACCACATTATATTAATCCACTCATGTACTAATGGGCACTTGGGTTGATTCCACATCTTTGCAATTGTGAATTGTGCTGCTATAAACATTCGAGTGCAGATGTCTTTTTTACAGAATGTCTTTTGTTCTTTTGGGTAGATGCTCAGTAATAGGATTGCTGGATCAAATGGTAAGTCTACTTGTATCCCTTTGAGGTATCTCCATATTGCTTTCCACAGAGGTTGCATTAGTTTGGCATGCCACCAGCAGTGTAGGAGTGTTCCTATCTCTCCATATCCACGCCAACATTTATTGTCTTGGGACTTTTTGATAAAGGCTATTCTCACTGAACATAAGTGATATCTCATTGTGGTTTTGATTTTCATTTTTCTGATGATTAGAGATGTTGAGCATTTTTTCATATGTTTGTTGGCCATTATTCTGTCTTCTTTTGAAAAGTTTCTGTTCATGTCCTTTGCCCACTTTTTGATAGGATTGTTTGATTTTTTCTTATTGATTTTCCTGAGTTCTAAACAGATTCTAGTTATCAAACTTTTATCGGATGTGTAGCATGCGAATATTTTCCCCCTTCTGTAGGTTGTCTGTTGGCTCTCATGATAGCTTCTTTGGCAGCTTTTTAATTTGATCAGGTCTCATTTATTTATTTTTGTTGTTGCTGTGATTGCCTTTGGTGTCTTCTTCATAAATTCTTTGCCTAAGCCAATGTCTAGAAGAATATTTCCAACACCCAAAGTGATCTACAGATTCAATGTAATCCCTATTAAAATACCAACATCATTTTTCACAGATATAGAAAAAATAATTTGACACTTTGTATGGAACCAGAGAAGACCCTGTATAGCAAAAGCAATCCTAGACAAAAGGAATAAAATGGGAGGTATCAATTTACCAGGCTTCAAGCTATACTACAAGGCTATAGTAACTAAAACAGCATGGGACTGGCACAAGAACAGAAACGTAGAGCAATGGAACAGAACTGAGAACCCAGATACCCAGATATAAAACCATCCTTATATAGCCATTTTGTCTTTGACAAAGCAGACAAAAACATACACTGGGGAAAAGAATCCTTATTCAATAAATGGTGCTGGGAAAATGGGATACCCACATGGAGAAGACTGAAACAGGATCCACAGCTTTCACCTCTCACAAAAATCAACTCACGGCCGAGGGTGGTGGCTCATTCCTGTAATCCTAGCACTCTAGGAGAACGAGGGAGGAGGATCGTTTGAGCTCAGGAGTTAAGACCAGCCTGAGCAAGCGTGAGATCCCGTCTCTACTTAAAAAAAGAAAGAAATCATCTGTACAATTAAATAAATAAATATATATATATATATATATATATTGGCTGGGCATGGTGGTGCATGCCTGTAGTCCCAAATACTCGGGATACTGAGACAGAAAGATTGCTTGAGCCCAGGAGTTTGAGGTTACTGTAAGTGAGGCTGACACCATGGCACTCTAGCCTGGGCAAGAGAGTGAGACTCTGTCTCAAAAAAAAAAAAAATCAACTCATGGTGGATAATAGACTTAAACCTAAGACACGAAACTATAAGAATTTTAGAAGAAAACATTGGAAATACTATTTCTGTTTTAATGAATAACTCTGTGGTGAATCCAATTGTATAAGATAGTAACCTAGGAGTTGTTCTTAATGCCTCCACTCTTTTCTCTCATACACAACTCACCATTGAGATGTTTCAAGTTCACCTTCCAAATATCTCTCAAAGTCATTAATATCATCTGCATTAATACCATTATTACTTAAGTTCAAGCACCACCATATCTTACCTGGATGAATATAGATTCCTCCTAATTGGTCCCACTAAATACTTTCTTTCTGCTTTTTAATTAGTTCTCCACACTGCAAAAAGAATAGCCATTTTAGAAGTCACATCTGTTTACTTTGACCTTTAAAACCCTTCAGTGGATTCCTATTTCTCTTAAGAAAAAGGAAAAAGAAATCTTTTATTTGGTGTTTAAGTTGTGCATGATCCTTCTGCAGCTGTTTGAGCACATTTCACATAGTCATTATAAACAAGAGTTGTGGAAGCGGACTGCTGGGTTCAAATCTAAACTCCTTCACTCATTAGTTGTTTGAACTATACAAGATAGTTCTTCTCTGAGCCTCAGTTTTCAGATGAGTCATTAGTAGTATCTGTTTCATATAATTGTTTTAAAAATTGAGTAAGCTCATACATCTAAAGTACTTTAAATAATGCCTTTCACTCAATTAGACATCCATTTACCATAGTATTATTATTACTTTACTATTCTCATCTCATCATTATCTCCCTCTGAATCTCTGTGGTTTAGCTTTCATACTGTTTTGTTCCTTTGTTTTCATTGTTCAAACACCCATGCTCATCCCCACCCCACCCGCAGCATTTGCACATGCAGTCCTACTTCCTCTCCCTAGAATGCACTCCTCCCACCTACACCTCCACCACAATTGATTTAATTCCCTCCAACTCATCCTTTAGCTTTCAACCTTACTGAAAAGTCCCCACTAAAATTAAATCAGTTTCCCCCAGGATAAGATTTCACAGTACTCTGTACTTTCATTCACAGGACATATCAGTTTGTAATTAAATATTTGTAATTTTAAAAATATCTTTCTCACCAACTGTACATTATACTTCAAAGAGAGAGAATGTGTACCTAGTATACCATATTATGCTTGGTATCCATCAATATTTTCTTAGTTATTTATCTAAAATAGTTAAAATGCTTTATTCACTCATATCAGGAAAAATATGTTGCCATTTGTCTAGGTAAAATTATCCAAAATTATGAATGAAACTTATGAAAATTATATGAAAACAAGGCAAAGAGATGGCATGTCCCTTCAATGTCAGGCAGAGGCATTGCTTAACTGGATAGCTCCCAAATTATTTAATTCTCTAGGAAAATATACCTCTGTTAGAGTTTGCTCTTTTCTAATTGATTAGTGCCCATACACTTTAAAGTGACAGCTTAGACGTTTCTTATGACTGAACAAAAGATAAACCTGAAGTTTATCATTTTATTGCCCTATAGAATATTAGCCAGTGTCATGCCTGACCAAGTTTTTAAAATATTTCTTATTTTCATATTTTTCAATGTCTACAAATAACACTTCTTAAATGTTCTTTGAATTAGCTTTACTGTCCCTTGTTGGGGACCGTCTCTGGGTCAGAATGGCTGAGACTCAAAGTCAGCAGAACAGAGCACATTGCTTGTTCCCAGAGTTAGCAGGATGTGACTTGTTGGTCAGGATAAGAACTGTTCCTCTGGGCAAATAGCCAAGAGCCTGTGGTCTTGCAAATAAGCCCAGATGTCTTGTTGTCCTGCACACAGGGCCAGACGTGGGCTCGAGGATGAATTGTTCTGGGCAGGGTTCGCTTAACAGACAAACTTGTTTGTCCAGGTGCACAATGATAGCCCCAGGAATGTTTGCACATAAACAAGAGCTGCCCAGCCCCACAACAGTGGAGGTCTGGAGGCCACGAGAAAAACATGTTCCTATGAATGCTGCTCGGCCCCGTAAGATGGCTGGTTAGCCAGAGATGGGTAAGATTCCTCAGGGAGGAACAACCTAAGACAGGCACAGCCACTGGGGGGCCAGCAAAGATGAACTGGGGGATAGAAACTACCCCCCCTGTAATCTGGGCCTGGCACCTTAAGCATTGCAAACAGCCAAGGACCTATGGTTTCACACGCGAGCCAAGGTTGTCTGTTATCCTTCAAATGGTATCAGACGTTGAAGGGCATCTCTTGTGCTATGTCTAGAGGAACAGGTGCTGTTGACCCGTGGGAAGTCACATACCAGAAAGTAGCTGGGAAAGTAACTGCGGGACGCTCGCCAACTTTCACAGTATAAAAATAAAATGACTGGTGCTTAAAGCACTGCAGTCTTGAACCGTCTCTTGTGTTTGTGTGCTTCTTTCTGGGGCTGCAGTCTTGTACCGTCTTTTGTGTCTGTGTTTTTCTTCCTGGGGCTACAGTCTTGTGTTTGTGTGTGTGTTTTTGTCTGTGTCCTGTGTTCATCCCCTGTTCTGCAATCGGGCCATGACAGTCCCTCTGATCCCTCAATAATAAAATAATTTATAGACACATTTATTTCCTACTTGTATAAATAATACTTTTTAACTCTGTTGTAATTAATTGGTCTACTAGGTTAAATCCCTGTTTTACTACAGTATTTGGTTCAGTGATAGCCTTGAAATTCTTGGTTCTAACAGATTATGTAATAAAACATAAAGAAATAGCCTGACACATTATTTTCTAGCAGTTATATTATCTTTTATTATATATAGCATATCAAAATTGAAGTATTCCCAGCTTAGCTTAGGCTAAGGTTCCAACACAATAGATGCCAACTATTCCCATATTCCAGATTGAATTGTGAATCCATTATTCTACAAGGAAAAAAAAACCTTTTCTCTTTTATTAATCATCAGCTTCTAAAACAATAAAAGTATTATGATTTAGAGATGAAGAGAAGTCTTTTGGAGAGAACTCCTGATGTGCCAAGTCCCTTCAAAATCCCAAAGGGAAGAGACTGGGAGGTACTTCCCTCTTCGTATTTTGTGAAATCATAGGGGCTTTACAGAGCCCACCCCCTTGAGCTTGAGGGAACAAGCTGTCTAACTCATATTTTCCTAAAGATGGAAAGACTGGGTCACTAGCTGTTATCTGAGTTGAATGGGTCTTTTGTTGAGAACTGACAATAGTCAATATCTTTACCCTGTTGTTTGTGAGGTCAAAGACCTCAAATGATTATTATACGTGAGTTTTATAGGTGTTATCTCTTATAGTCCCACAACTATTAATAGGTGATATGTTATAAATTGAAAGCAAGGCTTAGGCTAAACTCTATTGGTCACAGAAAAATTAATTTGCAAAAAGATCTCAAACAGTCATGATACCTGTTTTTGTAGCAATATTTAGTTAACCTTCTTATCTTACTAGATGTCATAACAGATCCCTCCATAACATGATGGCACATTGGACTGAATGAATTCCTGGACTAAGACCAACACTCAGGAAGATATTAGTCCATGAACTCTCTAGAGCTTGTTCAGGGACCAAGCCTATATAAGGATACAGGCTAAACAAATCTTGATGACTACTAATTTCAGCAAATATATATATAATATATAATATATATAGCATATATTATATATACACACATACATTTATATATTGCCTTATGCTGATTATCAAATCCTCCATTGTATATTAAGATCATGATAATTCAAAAGGTTTTAGTTGAAATCTACTTATGACTTTAACGTTCTTCCATGGGTTTCTTATTTCTCTCAGTAAAAATGAAAAAAGTTTATAATTTTCAAATGCTAACTCACCCCTGGATTGAGTATTCTTGAGTATCAAGTAGTAACCAAGTACCAGTGCATATTTGAAAAATATCACACTTGTGGTGTTGAATTATTTTAAAATAAATTACTGGCAAACTAAAACCTAGATTTCCATAGTTTTTTTTTCTGGCAACCCAATAGTCTGTTTGCATAGGACAAGATGCTGGCCATGGCCAAATGTAACCAGGTAGAATAGAGTTGGTCTTTGTCACTAAAGGAACCATGAGAGAGAGATGCCTAGTGATGTGGCAGTGGGTACTGAAGAGACCACATGCCATGAGAGAAAGTGTCACCTTTAAATATCTGCCACTCATGAACATCTTCATGCACCCTCACAACATTATTAATCCAATAAGAAGGTTCATGCCACACCTTGAAAGCCACTGTGGATTGAAAACTTCTCCTCTGATGGGGAAGGGAGTTTCAATTTTATATGAGTCTCATAATTTTTTAATTAATACATTGGATTGAACAAAGTAATTATTGAATTTAGACTGTGCATGAAAACTGGAAGTTACTTGAGAATTTCTGTTATCTTAAAGTAATCATGATAGCTAGGCAACATGCCCTAGATTTCAGATTTCATCCAAGGGAAGCAAAGATAAAACGAGCCCTACAGCATGGGTGAATGGACAGTGGAAGTTAATAATAAGTTCTTTTATATTTGTGCATATTGAGTCTCATTCTTTCAACATAATGATTTCTGTTTCAAATTCCCTCGCAGAAAAATATCACAGGTGGCTTAGGAGTCACATGCTAATATTACAAAAAGTCTCTTCTACTTTCCCTTTACACATCTAAAGGCTTTTAGTTGAAATGTCCAGAAATTTCCATATGCTACAATTAAGAAAGGAGATGTGTCAAATACATTGTGATTCCATCTTATTACACCAAAGGTTACAGAGTAGGGATTGCCTTAAATTACAAGATATCTGGAACATTGTTTCAGGGACAACACAGTGCCACTGAAGCATCAGTTCTCTCACCCAGGGCAAAGGGCAGTGTCAGTGTGATGTGCATCCAGTGTGAAACAGGCTGTGCTGAGACCTAAAGCTATAACTGATCAAAGAGGTCATGTCTAAATAACAGTAATTGTGTTTACATCCCCTGTTCCAGCTGCTACTGTAAGTTTTGAAGATAGTTTTCTTTCAGGCACAGTTTTTGAGAAAAGCTACTAATCCAATGTTTGACTCAGTTGAAAAGAAGCCATATTATCACAGTCCTAAGTCCTGTGTGTAACTTCCTTGATTTGCATTTCAGTCCATCAAAGGTCGGTCTCACATGCATGTCTGGGGCTCAGGTTTTTTCTTTAGCTGTCTTTACACTTCTCCCTCCTGCCATGTCTTTATCAGTGTTTTCATCCTCCATGCCTTCCTGAAGGCATGACTTTATTCTAGTAGCATTCCACCAAGTTAGAACCCTGGAAGATTTAATCCTTGGCTCCATTCTGGAAGGAAGATAAGAGAAAATATTTACAAACCTCAGTGGAAATAACTGCTTCATTCAGATTATTCAGAGTGGAGCATATTTAAAATATTTTTAAAATATTTTTTGTTACTCACATTCTTTCATAGTATAACATTTTTTATTTCAGCATATTATGGGGTTACAAATGTTAAGGTTACATAAATTGCCCTTGCTTACCCCCATAGTATAACTTTCATGCTAAGGAAGATTATCTTCCATAAGAGTGAAAAAGGGAAAGATGAAGGAAGTGAAGGAAGCTGAAGACACAATCCTACCTCATGAGTTTTAGGACACTTCATCTGCAGTTGTTTAAAATTTCAGATTTTAAATAATACATCAACAGATTTGCTAAATCATGTCATTCTTCAGTATGCCTAACACCAGCTACCTCTTGCATATAGGTTTTCTCTGGACTATAATTCTTCTCTAACAATCTTTAAAACACCCATTCTTGGCCAGGCATGGTGGCTCATGCCTGTAATCCTAGCACTCTGGGAGGCTGAG
>VBSM01002946.1:0-20863 GCA_008086735.1 Cheirogaleus medius
TATCAAATCCACTCAAGGAAGATCAAAAGCCTTCAGTACTTGTAGCTCTCACATCATTGCTCTTTCTCTCTTTTTTGGGTCAGCAGCCCTCATGTATCTTAAATATTCTTCTCCTGAATCTATGGACCAGGGAAAAGTTTCTTCTGTTTTCTATACTAATGTGGTGCCCATGCTCAACCCTCTCATCTATAGTTTGAGGAATAAGGATGTCAAAGCTGCACTGAGGAAAGTGCTGGTTAACATTCAAGGGAGACACATATTCTAATTAGAAGCAGTAGAAATGTAAAGAAATTGAAGGACCCCACATTTTTATTGGTTTTTTCATTAGGAGATATTGTTCATAACTTTGTTGCTTCCACAGATTGTGTTATATGTGATTTAGTACACTTGTCTTATTCCCCTTGTATCTAATCTTATCTCATTTTTTGTTACCATATCTGTTGCACTTCTCACAAGTTTACTAAATAAGTAACAGCATGTTTATAAAAGGAACATATGTACTAACATTTTTCATTATTGTTTTGTAATTTTTATGCCCCTGGGCTATTTTTAATCTGGAAAAATTAAGATGAATTTTGTAAACTGCAAAAAAGTAATAATTACAGCTTTCTCATTTAAAAACACAAGTGCCAAATATGACAGAAGCATTCTCACTTTTATCAATATTGTTACTTGTACAGGCAGCAGGATTCAATGAAATGTCTTCATTACAAACTGTGTGTAGCTTAAAGCAGAATCAGATCCTCTTGATCTTGTTCTTTTGTTCTATTTTTCTTATCATTTTTCCTTTATTATTATAATTTTTCTTGTTCTTTTTGAGAATGGCACAATCTGTACCACATGCCACCTGCTTCTGAGATCCTCCATCAGCCCAGTCCATTTAATATTTCAGAGAATATGTATAACTCCACCTTTTATTGCCGAAGGCAGCATTAACAGAGGATACTGAAAAAAATAATACATATGTTTCAGGATTCCAATAAATGGGAAGAATAGTTTACAGTATAAAACCTTAACTCATTGCTATCTAAAATGGCATCCAAAATTTTGAAAAAACAACATAAAGTTCCCACTGTAAATGGCATTTTTTATTCCTTATACGAAAATACTGTGCATTACATTAGTAGAAATTTTTTAGCCAATGGTTTACTTATTCAATGGGGTTTACAATGAAAACATGTACATTAATGATAATAAACTATATTCCTACAAATATTTTGTGTGTTACTTAAACTTTGTCTCACTACTAAGACATGAAACATATTTAACATAGAGGTTGTTCCTTATAATTCATCTGTGTTTATTTATTTAAGATGCCAGATATTTGTGAGATCAAGAAATACTTGTTGAATTGGAGCATCTTGTTAGACAACACCAATAATACATTTATTACTACAAATGATAGTTAATAACATATAATAAATAACAACAATTATAAATCAGAAGAACATTGGGGCTTAAGTTCTATTTTTTGAGGTGGACTGTGGCAGCCTTAGAAAAGGTCTGTGCAGCTCCCCATCAAGAGAACCAGTGGTGGGAAGCGCAGTTGACTACAGGTCTATAGCTGGTACTTCTTTTGGACCCACCATGATGTTCAGGCAGAGTCCAGACTTACTCTGAGATGCTCTCAGCCAATGACTTAGCAGGGTGGGTGGGACTTAACTAGAGCCGGCCAATTTCTGGGTCTAACATGGGTGTCTTCCAACAGGCAATCTTTGCCTAGAGACTTCTTATCACCCTGACCAAGACTTGTTAGAACTTCACTGTGGTCTGAGATTTTCCTACCCAGTCCTCTCATTTCTTTCTCCTTCCTTATGCATCAGACTTTCATCTTGGTCTGAGGCCTTCATCACTGACTCTCAGTCCCTCTCATTTTATCTTTCATGGGCATTTACCAAAATAAATGTGTTGCAAGGCTAATCAATTTCCTGGTATCTACTTCTTATGGGACTCTAAATGACAAAGAGAGCTTACATTAACTGATTTTAAAAATTAGTATAAGGTTTTGATTTGCATTTACCTGTTGATTAGTGACATTAAGCATTTTTTTGTGTTTATTGGCTATTGGTCTATCTTCTTTTGAGAAGCTTCTGTTCATGTCTTTTGTCCACTTTTTAATGGGGTTGTTTGATTTTTTTTCTTGCTTTCTTGAGTTCTTTGTAGATTCTGGTTATTAGTCATTCATTGGATGTATAGCTTATGATTATCTTATCCCATTCTGTAGGTTGTGTATTTGCTCTGTTAATTATTTCCTTGGTTATGCAGAAGCTTTATCATTTAATAAAGTCCCACTAACTTATTTTTGTTGTTGCTGTGATTGCCATTGGGTTATTCTTCATAAATTCTATGCCTAGGCTGATAGGTAAATGTGGTATATGTATACCACGGAATAATACTCAGCTATGAAGAAGTATGACTTAATGCTTTTTGCAACAATTTGTATGGAATTGGAGGCCATTATCCTAAGTGAAGTGTCTAAAGAATGGAAAAACAAACACCACATGTACTCACTATTAAATTGGAACTAATTGATGAGCACACATGTGCACAGAAGGAAGTAAATCTCAAAGGAAATCAAGCAGGGGGAAAGGAGGAAGAGGGGATGGGTAAAAACCTACCTAACAGGTACAATGAACACTATCTGGGTGATGGGTACACTTTTAACACTGACTTGAGCATTATAAAAGTGATCCACGTAACTAAAAACATTTGTACTCACATAATACTTTGAAATAAAAATAAATTAGTATAAGGCTATGATAAGACAGGTTGGTTTTCTTATGAAGATAGGCGAATAAATCCATGGGACAAAACAGAGGATTCAGAAACAGGTCCTCACTCATATAGTCAATTGATTGTTGATCAGACAACAAAGTGAATCTGTAGGGAAAGGAAATACTTTTAAGTAATTGATGCTGGAAATACTGCCTACCCATAAGGAAACAATGAACCTTGGTCTCTACCTCACACCATATACAAAAATTAATATAAAATGGATTAAAACTATATACAAAAAAGCTTAATCTATAAATTTTCTAGAGGAAAACCCACAAATGTATGTTGGTATAGATATAGATTTCTTAGACATTCTAGGAAGCACTAAACT
Organism: Cheirogaleus medius; assembly: GCA_008086735.1. Lineage (NCBI taxonomy): Eukaryota > Metazoa > Chordata > Mammalia > Primates > Cheirogaleidae > Cheirogaleus > Cheirogaleus medius. Next base: position 3,107 of record VBSM01002946.1, read on the forward strand.
GAAAAGAAAAAAAAATAAACTTCATTAAAATGAGAACATCTATTTATCAAAAATATTCATAGGCAAACCACAAGCTGGAAGAATATTTATAATATATACAAATATTGTGTCCAGAATATATATATAACAACTCATTAATTAAAAGATATATCAATAATTAAAAACCCATTTAATAAACGGGCAAATGATTTGAAAGAGATACCCTAAAGGAATGCACACAAATAGCTAATAAGCACATGCAAACGTGCTACTTTCTGCTCCCCTTTAACTGTATAGTTAGCAGCTGAGTAGGACTTTCTTACCTGCTATCCTATCCTCCCTCACTGCACTGCCTGCACTTTTCCCACTGAGTGACTCAATCCCTTATCAGGCCTTTTTACTGATTTCCTTCCTTGTTGGTCCTGGCAACCTCTGTCAGAGCCTGGGCTTCAGAAGTTCAAGCACCAGCCGTGAGGCACCTCCAACCCTCTCTATCTAAGCCAATCCTATAGAACATCTCCTCTGAGATTCTAGAATCTGGTTATGCTCCCTGTCACTATTTGTTTGCCAGTCCTGGGAGTGGTAGCTATCTTATGCAGTTCATTAATCTTTCTATTTTCTCAGTGTCATCCTTTTGCTCTTTCCCCCTGGCAATATCTGAATAAATAATTCTCTGTTTTAAATATCCTCTCTAGGAAACATATAGCATACTATTCGGTTTTTTTTGGCTGGACCTATTTTGATACAGGGAACACATTTTATGTGATTTTGAAAGACTGTCTTGCCCATGTCACATCATACAATCTTGTCCAATTAGCGCATGCAAAACCCTGATGGCAGAGAATAGTCTTTTAACTATGTAGTCTTTTCTGCCAAAATTGTCTTTAAAAAGCCCCCTTGCCCAGGTTATAATTAAATCTAGGGATTCTGGCTGTTCCATTTTCACTACACAGGAGAGTCCATTTGAAATGAAAATCCAGTAGAACCAAGCAGGATAAAAGCGGGAAGAGAGATACACTCTCATGATATGAGTTGATTCTACCTTGTCTAGCCATACAAGAAACCATTTACATTCTCGACCAGTCAGTTTTACACACCTTTGTGGTGTTGGCTGGTTTATCAAACTAAGTTTGACTTGGACTCCTGTTAAATTGAAAGAGCCCAGAATGTACCTTGTAAAAAATAGAGTGATAATCTATTTGTGTTACACAGTTCTTCATAGTGTAGTAAAGAAAGCAACTTTACCTTTATAGATACCAAGTATGAACTTGCCCTGCCAGTAGCTGTTTTGACGTTGGAACAATTAATTATTCATCCTCGATTTGAGTTTCTAAAATGTGAGACAGGAGTACCTGGTTCAGAGGGTGATTATAAGAGTGAGATGAAGAAAGGTATATACAGAATTTAGTACTGTGATTAGGAAATAATAACAAATGGTGGTACAATTCTCATTTTCCTTGCTTATTGCTCTAATTAGATTGAGCAAGGTCTAGGGGTAATGTCTATATCTCATTCTGTTTGTGTTCACAGTCAATTGCAACCTAAATGTTAAAAATTTCATGGCATGAAATAAATCAGTAAAATTATAAGATAAAGAGAGAGTATTTGTAGGGTTTTAGGCCTCATACACCATCTACTCAGAGTATGATAGATCTGCTTGAGACTTAAAGTCTTAACTTCCAGTCTCCAGGCTTCTGTAGGCTTGGTATGTTCCTAGCTGTTGTCCTAGAAATGCAGCCTGAGGATTCTGGCTAAAGATGGCAGGTGTAATGTAAATGCTTTGTCTCTATTTCTGCCTGAAAGTCACTAATATGACACAAAAGGGATTTAAAATGACATTATCTCACAGGGACAAATAAAACAAAACAGTAGAATCACAACTGCAAAATTTGGAGAGTTAGAATGTAGATAAATGAACAGTATCTGATTTGGCATTCTCACAACATCAGACACTAAGATAGAACTGGAGAAACCAAGAAAACACCTAGTTTACACCTTAAAATCTCTCATATCCTCAGAATTTTGTGGCATTAGGAATCTTTGAAAGATGTGAAGGTGGGGACAGGACAAATGGAATGCTCAAACATTTGTTCAAGACCTAATTAGATCTTCATATCTCCTCTACCTCTGCATGAAGCTGCGTGACTGCCTCCATTTACACCCAGTAAAAGGCTAGAGGATCATTCACTAAAGAAAATAAAGCAGAGTCTCTAAATCAGGAGACTATATGCATATTTGAGGGACAGTTTGCCATACTGACAGTGAGGCAATAAAGTAGAAGTTTCACCTCATAGATGTTAATGCCATTGGCCTTCTTCCTCCGCTCATCTCAGAGAATGTTGAAATCCAGGATTATATCCTTCAGAAAGATGGAAAGACTCTTCTATGTGTAATCATATCAGTGCATGATAAAAGACCTAAGGATATTACCACTAAGAGTTCTCCCATTGAAATGGGACAGTATACAGTGTAGCAACATTTGATAGGCACTAAGTGCCCACATGTAGATGCTAGTCAGCTTTTAGAACCTCACTCCCAAATGTTAAGGCATGAGCAAGTATGCTATGACACTCAATGAGACCTTCTAATATAAAATATACTACTTGACAATCAGAAACAATTTGAAGGAAAGAAACAATCCAAAAGATAGAAAACTCCAAGAAAACATCATAAGAGGATAAAACATACTCCTGAACCTTCGAAATTATAGCAAAAAGAAAAAAAAAAGAAAGAAACAATAAAAAGTTGAGATAGAGAGACTGTAACAAAGAATGAAAAAAAGAAGAAGAGTAAATATAGTAATAAAAGAAGAAATTCCAGGATCTCAGGTTTTGAATAATGAAAGTTTCAGAAAGGGAACCAAGTATGAAGAGGACATCATAATTTATGTAATTTAAGAAATAATTATGCAGCACTAAAGGACTTGAGTTTCCCAAATGATTTAATTAATGCTCCTCTTTGTGTACAAGTGGTCTTCAAAAAGTTCATGGAAAGTGTGTATTATGAAAAAACTTATGCATAGATTTTAATTTTTTGCAACAAAATGAACTCCTACTAACTTATTAGGATATGTCTGAACAGGATCTATTTTGAGGCACTAAGAAACATAAGACACTAGTTTGCAAAGAACCTCTATCAGAACAATATGAATTCTGATGAAGTTGAAACAAGAACAAACATCAAATTTATAGTAAACCTTTGTGGAGGAATGGTGAAATCATTGATGTTTTACAAATGTTTATGGGAGAAATACCACCCCCACATCAGCAGTTTACAAATGGATAACTCATTGTAAGAAGGGGTGCGACAATGTTTAAGATGAAGCCTGCGGTGGCAGATCATCCACACCAATTTGCTAGAAGAAATTCACCTTGCTTGTGCCCTAATTGTAAATAATAGCCAACACCATAGACATCTTGGTTGGTCCAGCTTACATAATTTGGACTGAAAAATTAAAGTTGAGAAAACTTTGCACTTGATTGGTGCCAAAACCATTGAGCCCATATCAGCTTCAGACAAGAGCAGAGCTTTCAAAAGATATTTTAAACAAGTGAGATCACTATCTCGAAGCATTTCTTCAAAGAATTATAACAGGAGAAGAAACGTGGCTTTACCAGTACAATCCTGAAGACAAAGCACAATCAAACCAATGGCTACCAAGAGGTGGCAGTGGTAAGTCAAAGCAAAAGCAGACTAGTCAACAGCAAAGGTCATGGCAACAGTTTTGTGGAATGCTCAGAGCATTTTCCTTATTAATTCTCTAGAGGATCAAAGAACAACAGCATCTGCATATTAGGAGAGTGTTTTAAGAAAATTAGCCAAAGCTTTAGCAGAAAAGTGCCCAGGAAACCTTCACTAGAGAGTCCTTCTTCACCATAACAACACACCTGTTCATTCCTCTCATTCCTAGGAAAACTTTGTGAGAGAAAACTTCATTCCTAGGAAACTTTGTGAGAGTTTCAATGGTAAATCATTCATTCACCTTACAGTCCTGATTTGGCTCCTTTAAACTTATTTTTGTTTCTTAATCTTAAAATATCTTTAAAGGGCACTCATTTTAGACACAAATCAAGACACAACATTGTTATTATTCAGAACAGTGGAAACAAATATAAGATCTTAAAAGCTTCCAAAATGAGAAAAAGCAAAAAGTTTTCACAAAGAAATCAAGAATCATAGAGTTATGGAGCTTCTCAAGATTTGATCAATGCCTTCAAAATTTAGAGAAGCAGAGGTTTCTAAGTCAGTTGTCTACTTCCATGGAAATAGCCAATAAATAGAAATGTACATGAAGGCAATTTCAAACATGCAAAGTCAATAAAACTTTTATTTCATACACTTTTTCTCTAGAAAGAAATGTTGTATGTCTTGTGACTAAGCAAAATGACTAAGCAAACCAAGAAGTAGGAAGATGAGTGATCCAGGAAATAGAGGATGCAGTACATGATAAAGGTAAAAGGAATTGTTAATATGATGATGAAGAAAAATATCAAGATTTCAGATTCATGTTGTAGGCAGAGAACATCCAGATGGGAGTGGGTCAAAAAGTCCCTGAAAAGTTTATATAAGAAGATGAAATTGAATCCTCATGATTGAATGTATTAAGAAGAGAAGAGATTTATTTAAAAAATGGGAGATAAATTGGAAAAGAAGCAGGGAAAATATATGGAATAATAAGGAAAAAATGAAAAAGTTATAGAGATGAAAATAATCCTAGCAGTTGATGGATTAGTTGTAAATAGGGTTTAAAAATAGGCTTAATAATGTAACACAAGAATACTGATATGACTGAATTTATGATTATAACCATATTGGTAAGGATGAGGAAGAGGAGCAGGAACAGAAGGGGTGTGTGTATACAGCAGTGGTAGGGGGTAAAATGGTACAAATTCTAATCTTTTACACAAATCCAATTTAGAAAACTATTTGAATAATCTATATTTGAAATGGAGGGACTACAAAAGCTAGTTAACTGTGAGGAAAGTCCAGGCTATGCAAGGAGAATCCAAGGATGGATTCTTTTGGACATGGACAGTGGATGAAGATATAGAGTGATAGAAGGTATTTAAATTTAGTTTGTGGATTAGTTGCCCAGATAGTGGTGAAAGTAATTTAGGAACTGATGACCTGGGAAGGAGCATCCCTGGGAATCATAAGAAAATGCTGAATTCAGTTTGGTACACTTTGAGCTTGAGAACCATATAGGCATAAAATAGAATTTTTTGAAAACCAGTTATGGCAGAAGTCAAGGCTATATGGACAGAACGGTGGTTCTTAAATATGGGTAATTTTGACACCCAGGAGACTTTTGACAATGGAGAAAATTTGGATTGTAACAACTTGTATGTGTGTGTGTCAGGAGACACTATTGGCATCTAATAGGTAAAGCAGGGATGCTATGCATCTACACTGGACAGCGCCACAACAAAAAATGATCTCATGCCAAATGTCAAAAGTGCCAAGATTGAGAAATCTTGATTTATATGCATGTAGATGAGGAACAGGGGAAGGATACTAACATCTATCACGCTCTTTTTATTTATCAGGTACATTTATAATACTTTCTGTGAATTAACTCATGTAATTCCCACAACTCTATGAGACAGTGCTTTTATTAACCTCAATCAATAAACATACATAGGTATATGTTGATACAAATATACATATATGAAGGTCAGAGAAGTTCTATCATTTGTCTACAGTCTCACAATTAAGAAGTTAAGAAGTCCAGATTTAAATTCAGTCTGACCAGAGGGCTCACACCCACACTCACATCCACTTTACTACATCTCTTTGTGGAGGTGACATCCACAGGCATGTGTAGTGTTAAAGCTATGATCTAATACTGATATTTTACTAATGCAATCTCAGAGGCTTGTAGAAAAGTAGTAGAAATGGCATGTGACTAAGCCCCTGGACCTTCCTCTTGTAGAATGGAGCGTAGACTCCAGGGAATGATGAGGAGGGTGCCAGAGGGGGTCAGGCACTACACGGCATTGGGGATTAGAATTTCCTGATGTGAAATTATAAACTGAGTAGAACATGGAGTCCCAAAGGGTCTGATGTTAGTTCTGTGACACAGGATGTAAACATAGACTCAGCACTATCTACCCTCAAGGGGCTCATCAAATGTAAGAGGAAATCATAAAGCAGAGAATAATTTTCTGTGCTTCTAATCAATTCTTCCAGAATTGTATAGTGTGAGATAGATTTTCATTTGAGTTAGTTCTTTAGGAGGTTCATACAAGGTAGCTGTTTTCCCCTTTGCAGGTGAAGAGAATCGTATGGGAAATTCTCAAATAGAAATCATGGCATATTCCCTAGAATACCTCTTCCAGGATGCCAAAGACTGAAGACTGTTCTAATGTCTGTTACCTCCTCCTCATCAGAAAGCGTGACTCCCTCAGGATAGTGGGGAGGAAGGGCCTTAAGGTCCGGCAGCGGTCAGTCCTCCAAGGATAGGAAGGTGAGCATTGAATCACTTTGGTCTTGATAATTTCTTTTCAAACACAAAACTATATAAATCATGGTTTCTGGGGAGGGGGACACTATTTATTGCTGTTTTCAGCCCTAATCCTTAGTGAAACCTAAGGAGATGGGAGGGAAAGAGGTGTAGAGACATTGGGAGGACTACTAGCATTCTCTTAGCACAGACGCACAGGGTCGGGGGAGAAAGAGGAAATGGGAAATACTTGAGAATTGTCATGAAAAGTCTTCTTTTTGGATGCCTTGTTGTGTGTTTTGAGACAACCTGGAGATTGCAAACCAGCAGATTCAGGTCTCCCTCTGGATATAAAAAGGAGGGTCCATTGTTAATGTCGCCTTCTGCTCTGTTCCTGCAGATCACACCTGTGGAGTGAATGGCTGTGGAAAATGACTCTTCAGTGACAGAGTTTATTCTCACGGGATTAACAGATCAACCTGAGCTCCAACTGCCCCTGTTTTTTCTGTTCTGGGTGAACTACATGGTCACTGTGGTGGGTAACATGAGCTTAATTAATCTAATTTGCCTGAATTCACACCTTCACACCCCCATGTACTTTTTCATTTTCAATCTGTCCTTCATTGATCTATGTTATTCATTTGTCCTTACACCAAAAATGCTGATGAGCTTTATTTCAGAGAAGAACACCATCTCCTTTACAGGATGCATGACTCAGCTATTTTTCTTCTGCTTTTTTGTACACTCTGAGTGCTATGTGCTGACAGCCATGGCCTATGATCGATACGTGGCCATCTGTAAGCCACTGTTGTACCCAGTGGCCATGTCCCTTCAGAACTGTTCTCTGCTGATGTTGGGCTCATACCTGATGGGGTTTGCTGGTGCCATGGTGCACACAGGGTGTATGATGAGGCTCACCTTTTGTGATTCCAATATCATCAACCATTACATGTGTGACATCTTCCCCCTCCTCCAGCTCTCCTGCAGTGGCACATATGCCAATGAGCTGGTGAGTGCTCTTATTGTGGGTATAGTTGTCATAGTATCTAGCCTCATTATCATTATCTCTTATGCCTTGATTCTTTTCAGTATCCTTCACATGTCCTCAGCTAAGGGTTGGTCCAAGGCCATCAGCACCTGTGGCTCCCACATAATAACTGTTGGACTCTTTTATGGCTTTGGGCTGCTCACTCATGTTAAGCCATCATCCGCTGGGTCTGTGGGCCAGGGGAAATTTTTTTCAGTGTTTTACACCAATGTGGTTCCCATGTTGAACCCTCTCATTTATAGCCTGAGGAACAAGGATGTGAAATTTGCTCTGAAGAAAACCCTGAAGAAAATGAGAAACTGAGTAGAGCCAGTGGTGCTGCCTTAGTCCCTGTCTCCACTGCTGGGTCTTTCTCTCTTCTTCCTCCTCCTTCTCATCCTATTCTTCTTTTTCTTCTCTTCATCTTTCTTTCTAAAGTTTTTTTGCCTAGATTGCTACTTTAATATCTCCTTATCTCTCAACATGCAATGTACCCATATGGGCCTATTCTTGGACTTGAGAGTCATATCAGTCCGACGGTGGCCCCAACCAGATCCTAATTCCCCTTACCAGATGGAGATCCTGAGCTGATAGCCTTTCTTATGTAAGGATAATGCTACTGCCTATTTTTTCTGATGTATCTTCCCCATCCAAGATAAGCCATGGAGTTGGATGCTGTCTGACAAGTTTATTTCTTTCTTGCTTTCTCTGAAGCAATTGCGTAGAGTCCTTTCTTGTTTTTAGGGTTTTATTAATTATTTATTACTGCATTAAAACAGAGAAGGGATGACAAAAATTGTGTGGACATGAGTCAAATTGTAAAAATTTCCATTTACAGAATGTTTCATGGTTCTTTTAGTGATGGTTCTTATGAATTTTTAGCCTCACCTTGTAATGGAGATGTATACCTTATTAGACTGAGGTCCTACGGTTAGGGTTGTTTGTGAATGGACTGGGCTATCCCTCTGCTCACCAATAATGACAATGCATTGGTCTTCTTATATTGTGCTATAATAAAATTGACATTGTCACTCACTTGTACCTATACCTGAAATTGTGCCTAAACATTACACAGTAACTTATTTGATGATAGAATAGTGTCACATGCCTTGTCACGATTCTTTGTTTGCCTAGATGTGTAACAAGGGTTTTCATTTGGAAAGGAAGATCAGAAGATCTAACACTTCTTTTAAAACACAAAAAAATATATATGGCATGTACCTTGTCTGTTGGGATCTATTATTTCAAATGTAAATTTGACTTCTCCGTTTTGTTTCTTGAAATAAAAAATTAAATATGGTGTGTGCTGCTTTTTTTGTTGTTACAAAATCTATTAAACATAAGTCTCCTGATCCTGTTCTCAGATGAGGAAATTGTATGTGACTTGCTCAGTGCCACACAGATAATGATATCAAATCTGATTTTTGAACTCATTGTTCAAAAGAACATGGAAGAAGAGAAAGGAGACTGGTGAGGGAACAAAGAGAACTTCTGGAGAGTTACTTCAGATTGGGCCTGAAATTGGGGTTTATTTGGGAATGATGCCCTCAGCCAAGATGCCTGTGGCAGAGAGATGATCTTCAAGGCTTTCATGTCCAACTATAAAAATGGAAATCCTTCTGCAGAAGTTTGATTGCAAGCTGGGATAACAGGGTGGGCTACAAAGAAATGTTCCATGCAGATATTTTTTGCAATAGTGGCCATTTCCTGGGATGGTGAGGCTGAGGAGCTTGAGTTAAGCCTTCCTGGTGAGGCATGTCAGGATTTCCATAGTAGTACATGCACTGTAGCAAGTCTATTAGGTATTATGCCATCATTTGGAAACAAAAAAGAGATATTCATAATAAAGACAATGCAAAATCAGTCTTCAAAATTTTATTTTATGTGTTACACAGAAATTAAACTTTCAATTGCCCATTGCTATTTTGTATGAATTCAGGGCAAGATGCCCTCCAAAAGGTATATCATAGACAAGGTAATTATTGCTGTAATTTTTATATTTACACAAAGATAGCACATGTTTGAACAGTTCTAAAACATTGGTTTATAAGAATAGCTTTAGAAGATGATGCTGCCAGTTTAATAATTTATTTCAATGTGATTAAATTTATTGCTATTAGGCAAAGAGTTGCATATTTATATTTGTTATAGGATTTATATCACTATTTTTTATTTCAGAATATTACAGGGGTATGAATGTTTTGGTTACATACATTGATTTTGTACCTTTTGAGTCAAAGTTATAAATGTGCCCATCCTCCAGATAGTGTGCATTTTACTCATTAAGTGTGAATTTACCCATACTCTCCTCCCCTCACCTTCTTGATTTCCTATGAACATTATTTCCATATGTGCAAGTAAACGTTGATCGATTAGCTCCCATTTAGTGGTGAGTACATGTGGTCCTTGTTTTTCCATTCCTGTGAGACTTCACTTAGAAGAATGTTTCTAGCTTAATTCAGGTTATTACAAGAGGTGTTAGTTAATCTTTCTTTTTTTTTTACAGCTGAGTAATTTGTTTAAAACTTTTCTCAAGCAGAATCTGAATGCCTAGTCTTTGCCTCTATCCTCCTTTTGCCTACATTTATTATAGTGCCTGGTTAAACAGAAAGCTTAAAAGTGTTTTATTTGTATTTGCGCCTAGAAGTTCCTATGCTTTAATAAAGACATACAACATCCATGTTTATAAACACATGTTATTTAACAAAAAAGCACAATGTGATGTACAAAGCATAACATATACTTTGTGGTCTGAGTACTATATTGTCATTGCCAGCAATTCTTTGTAGAAAATGAATCATCAAATAGATTGACACAGTCTATGAAGTCAACAGGCTTATTTTTCAGGTTGAATTTCTTATATTGACATGGCAAAAATAATTGATTTAACTTTCTAATTAAAATGACATTTATAATATATACAACTAAAATTATTTAAATTATAGCCCATTATTTTTTAAAAATCAATGTTGGGAAGAATTAGATGTAAAATAATTTTAGGATATATAAGCTTATTTTACAATTATTGAATATTTGGAATTTTTATATGTATAATTTGGTAAAGATGTAGATATTGTTATATACATATTTCTCATCCTCTTGTATCATAGTTATTCCATACACACAATTTGAATTGGAAAAACTTTCTTTTGTTTACATTCAACCACATATTAACATATGTTAAAAACATAACAAATGTTCTTTTGTTACATAAAAGTTAAGTACATTAAGTATAAATTGTTTTAAGTGGATTAAGTAACATTATCTTAAAAGGGCAATGTGCCAAAGGTTTAACTTTCAGGGAAAATATGAAGTTAGAAATTTTAGAAACTACATATTTTGATGCTCAGGGAATGGTGTCTGTTTACCAATCAAGTTCATTTCATCACCCAAAGGAAATGAAATATTTTCCAGTCTTTGATTTGACGTAGCACCAAGGATGACTTATTAATAGACAGATTTTTAGGTACTTCTCTCCAAAGTTCCTGTTTGTGAATAAAGATTGGGACAGACCTGTGTAACTGTTGAATAGCAGATGGAATGCTGACTGCATTACAGGTTACGGTATTGTTCCTAGGCCAGTTGGTTTAGGCCTGGTACAGTCGGTTTCTCAGTCTGGTTGCTCTGGCAGATTATAGCCTAGGAAAGGGGCTCTTGGGAGGCCAGGATAAGGAGGTCTGATGAGACAGCACACCATGGCTTTGGCAGCAGCAAGAACAATGAGACAAAAGAGCACTCACTGTTCCATTTTAAAAGCCCAACTAAAAGGATGCTGCACCACTTGAACACTAGCCACAGCTGTCACACACACACAGGGGGACAGAGTCCACTGTGGAGAAGAGGCCCATGGGCTGCTGGTGGAGTTTGTGTTTCATGTGCCCAGGGAGCACAATGCTCAGCCTGAGGTGCTGCTGTCTGTGGTCTAGTCTCTGTCTCCCCAGGTCAGCTACTAATGCCCCTTTCCAACTGATGTGTCCTCCTAGTACAGTCTAAGCCAGTATGATTGCTCCAAAAACATGTGAGATTTCTGCAAATTAGGGCATCTTTGTTATTTTGAAATATATCAAAAGGAAAAGTGAAATTAATTCCACACTGATTCAGTATAAAACCTTTCAATGAAGGAAAAAGACCTCATAACATTATTTGAATAGTGATCTATGGATTCAATGCAATCCTTATTAAAATACCAACATCATTTTTCACAGATTAAGAAAAAATAATTCTATGCTTCCTGTGAAACCAGAGAAGACCCCATTAAGCAAAAGCAATCAAAGGAAAAAGGAACAAATTGGGAGACATCAATTTTCCAGACTTTAAGCTATACCACAAGGATACAGTAACTAAAACAGCATGGGACTGGCAGAAGAACAGACACATAGACCAATGGACCAGAACTGAGAATCCAGATATAAAACCATCCTCATAAAGGCCATATAATCTTTGACAAAACAAACAAAAATATACACTGGGGAAAAGAATCCTTATTCAATAAATGGTGCAGGGAAAATTGGATAGCCACATGTAGAAGACTGAAACCGGATCCGCACCTTTCACCTCTCATAAAAATCAACTCATGGTGGAAAACAGACTTAAACGTAATGTGTGAAACTCTAAGAAATCTGGAAGAAAATGTTGGAAATAGTCTTACAGACATTGGCCTAGGCAAAAAATTTATGCAGAAGAACCCAAAGGTAATCACTGCAACAAAATAAATAAATGGGACCTGATTAAATTAAAAAGGTTCTGCACAGCCAAGGAAACTATCAGGAGAACAAACAGACAACCTACAGAATGGGAGAAAATATTCCCATTTAACACATCTGATAAGGGGCTGATAACCAGAATCTATATAGAATTTAGGAAAATCAGCAAGAAAAAATCGAACAACTCTTTCAAAAGGTGGGCAAAGGAGATGAACAGAAACTTTTCAAAAGAACACAGAATAATTGCCAACAAACATATTAAAAGATGCTCAACATTTCTAATCATCAGGGAAATTCAAATCAAAACCACAATGAGATACCACCTATCTCCAGTGAGAGTGACTTTTATTAACAAGTCCCAAAACAATAAATACTGGCATGGATGCACAGAGATAGGAACACTCATACACTGCTGGTGGGACTGCAAACTAGTAAACCTCTGTGGAAAGTTATATGGAGATTCCTCAAAGAGCTACAAGTAGAACTACCATTTGATCCAGCATCCCCTCACTAGGCATCTACCTAAAAAAACAAAAGACATTCTATAAAAAAGACATCTGCACTGGAATGTTTATAGCAGTACAATTCACAATTGCAAAGATGTGGAAATAACCCAAGTGCCTAACAGTACATGAGTGGATTAATAAAATGTGGTATATGTGTACCATGGATTTCTACTGAGCCACAGAAAACAATGGTGATCTAGCACCTCTTGTATTATCCTGGCTAGAGCTGGAACCCATTCTACTAAGTGAAGTATCACAAAAATGGAGAAACAAGCACCGCATGTACTCACCATCAAATTGGTATTAACTGATCAACATTTAAGTGCACTTATAGTAACAAAATTCCTCGGGTGTCAGCCAGATAGGACGTGGGAGGAGGGGATGGGTATATACATACATAATTGGTGCAGTGCACACCATATGGGGGATGGACACACTTAAAGCTCTGACTCAGGTGGGGCAAAGTAATATACGTAACCTAAACATTTGTACCCCCATAATATGCTGAAATAAAAAAGTTTAGTTTTTTTTAAAAAAAGTGTTAGATTCTGTTACTTTTATATTTAATACTTCTTGTTATTGGTGATTATAAAAGTTTGGTGTTTTTAATTATTAAGGAGTCTATAATGAGCTGCTTAATTTAAAGGCCTGCCTAATTTATAGAACACAATTTAAAAAATTGTGTTTCAGAGACAAGTACAAAATTGCATTTTTTTGGAAATATTATCTATTAAGTTTTGATTTAATCATAAGTATATTTCATGTTTTTAATAATTTATATTAATTTCATATATATTGAAAAGTTTGCTTTTTCTTATTTGATCATCAATTGTAGCATACACATTGAAAATTTCACAAAACATTCATTTATAGTTTAATAATGAAAAAAATCAATGTAATCTCTACCCAGGTCATAAGATATTGCCAGATTTGTTTTTTCATTATTGTCAGCTATATTTTTTTCCCAAGTGGATGTTTATGTCCCTAATATCTAGCCCAACAATACAAAATAGGTAAGTTGTTAAATCACTTATGTAGCCCTATTAAGGCAACTAGATTGGATGCACTCACTACATACCTCAACTTGTGGTGAATTTCTTCATAGTTGGAGAAATATTTGTATGAACAGACTTCTTTGAGGTTATTAAAGTGAGGTGGTGTATATTAAAGTTTTATGAGTTTTTATAGGTGTGCTTCCATTAAATATTAGGTAGACTTTAACATTACACAGAATCATATTAATAACGTAGCCAGGAAAGAAGATACCTAGATGAGGTTAGCACTTAGATTCTTTTCTTTCCAGATTTTCTCAATGTATGTTATGTTTCTCTTAGTATGTGAGCTAGATTTATCTTATGTGCCTAAAATTAATACATTAGTCTTCTCAGCTTGTCTATTTATTGAGAACTCCAATTATTCCTCTGTTCTTTAAATGTTCCCTCTTTTTAATTGTTTCCTTCACGGACTTCTCATTTCTAATGTTCTAACTCAAGTAATTCTCTAGTTAACCCCTAATTTTGAAGGATGCTGGCTTTGCTGGAGTCTTAGTGAGAGAGAAGGCTCTTTACAGCTTTAATTAGGCTGACCAAATCTGAGGCACTTGCTGATAGTGCTGTTTGATTGTCCACTCTTGCCAGACAGAGGCCGGCAGCCTTTGGATTGAACTTCAGTGGAAAGAAAACCTGGTGAGAACAGAACCTACATGGAGGGAGCAGAGCCAAGAAAATGGTCCAGATAAACCAGGCTGTGGTTACATCATCTGAACTGTTGGGTCACGCTTCACCTGAATCCAAGGAAATATTTAAACTTTTAATTCTAGTGATGCAAAACTTTATTTAAGTGTTGAAAATCCTTTTTCCCCAAATACCAATTGACTGATTCCATAACAATTAAATGTGCACCAATATGAATGTATTTACTTATGCAGCATTATTCAGCATAAATTTATAAAATCTTTTGCTGAAAATGGATGGAAAAGCAGAAATTCTTATTCACAATGATTAAGAAATTAAATAAGGCAAATTTAAGTTGTTAGCCATGAAAACATGACTGGTAATTTTATAGCTATTCCTCCATTTGACACTTTAATTCAGGAATGATCAAAGGTCATTAGTCTGTTCTTTATACTCTTTTTAAATTTATAGTTTTCACATGACTTAGCAACAGAAAAGTTCAGTGATAGGGACTTTATCACCTTAGAATTTTTTAAAATGTTGACACTGGATGCAAAGAAAAGCAATTCCAGTGTTTGAGCCTTGTTATAACGATTTAAAATTCGGGGTCCAAAACCGCAATTACTTTTGCACCAACCTAATACTTTGTGTATACTATAAGCACTAGTTTTAATTTTCAACTTTTTATGTTTAAATATATTTATTTCTTCTTTAGTTATGAATGATATGTTTGCTAGAAATCTAGGTTGACAGTGTTTTTATTGTAGTAATTAAAAAATGTTCCTTCAGTGTCAACAACATACACTGTCTGTATGTGTCCTATCTCTCCTCTCCTCCACCCCTCAGTGCTTTTAAGATTTTCTCTTAGCATCGGTTTTAATCAATTTGATTACCACGTACTTAGGAAAAGTATTTCTCATGTTTCTTCTCTTTGAAGTTTTATTTTAAGATTCTTGGATCTGTGTTTCTAATTTTCATCAAATTTTGGAAAACATTGGCAATTAGTTATTCAAATATTTTTTATGACCCCACATTTTTGGGATTCCAATTACATATACATTAGGCCACTTGTAATGGTTTCACGGTTCACTAACGCTCTGGTCATTTGTTTTTTGCCTTTTTTCCCTTTGTGCTGCTGTTGTTATGCTTTCAAGTTCACTGATCATTTCTTCCATAGTGTTTAAACTTCTGTTAATCCCACATTGTGTATTTGTCATTTCAAGCATATTTTTTACCTCTTGAAATTCTTATTGCCTTTTAAATCTCCTTTATGTATCTACTTAACATGCTAATTCTTTCCTCTTTTTCATAGACATATGTAATATATTGATCATAGCTACTTTACTGCCTGTGTCTACTAATTTTAGCATATGTATCATTTCTGGGTTTTTCCTACAAATTGATATTTTTCTCACTATTGATTAAATTTTTCTGCTTCCTTACATGCCTTGCTTGAAGCTATTAATATTTTTATGTTGGATTTTCTCTTTTTTGAAACGCACAATTGGCAATAATCCCAAACTGAAATTAACTATTTATAAATATTCTATTAGATAAATCATATAGATTGATGCCCCGTCATTACTGTTGGTGATAGAAACACAAACTCACTCTAATAACTGGTGGCACTCATGAGGTAATAGCTTAGATAAGATGCTTTGCTTAGAAGAATGGTCTTCAAAGTATCACAAGATTTGAAAAACAAATACCACATGTACTCACTATTAAACTGGAACTAATCGATCAACATCCATGTGCACATATGGTAGGAACATTTAATGGCAGCCAAGTAGGTGGGAGGAGGGAGGAGGAGACAGGTAAATTCACACCTAACGGGTACAATGCACACTATCTTGGTGTTTGACACTCTTATGTGTTTGAATCAAACTGAACAAAAGTAAATCAAATCATGTAACCAAAAGTTTGTACCCTGTAATATTCTGGAAAAAAAAAGCTTAGATGGGAAGTAATGAATGCCTCCAATTATATGAATGTTCCTTTTCTAGTTCCTACTCTGTGTCTACCTCAGTTTTGCTGGTTTTCTTCAGGTTTTAGTAATGAATTTAATAAAATTCAGATGTTCTTTTATGTATACATCAGAGTCCTGTCCAGTGTAGACCCATCTGTCTAGCCCCATATTGTGTGTCTTATTGTGGCCTGTAAGAGTTTGGATGTCCCACTGATGTCAATATTAGAGTTTAGAGATGTGTTACAAAAATAATAAAATATAGAACACTAGTTTTCCATAATATGTGCCAAAGCATCTTTTTAAGAAATTAATGTTCAATATATTGAGCTACATAAAATTTTCAGATTTAAAATTTTATTTTTGAAGTGTTGTTTACATATAAGAAAGTGTACAATCTTAAATATACAGGTTGATGGGTTTTTGATTATACACCATGCAGTCTCCATCAGTGATCTGTTCCTCTTTATTGCTGGGTAGGATTCATGGTGTGGACCTATGATAGTCTATTTATGAACTCCCTAGTTAAAGGATAATAACACCACCATTAACATGCATGTATAATTTTTTGGTATGAAAATACATGTTATTTATTTAGGTAAATATTTTCATTAGGACAACTTTGTAAGAAAGTGATATTTTTTCAAAGAGGCTGTACAGTTTTGCATTCCCTCAATTATACAGGAAGACTCCAGTTGCTATGCATACCGTTGTTTTTTTTTTAAATTTTAGTATATCTAATAGTTTTGTAGTGGTATCTCAATGTAGTTTTAGTTTGCATTTCCCTAATGACTAGTTATGTTGAGCATCTTCTCACATGTTTATTTGCCATACATATATCTTCTTTAGTGAATTATCTGTTCACCTCATTTCCTATTTCTTTATTTGATTATTTTCATACTTGTTCAGGTTTTAAGTTTACTTTGTATATTCTGGATAATGTTTTTTATTAGATGTATGATATATGATTTGGAAATATATTCTCTGTGTTTGGATTGTAATTTCATTCTTTTATTAATAATATTGTTTCTCTCAGATGAAAAGATTTTAATTTTGATAATATCTAATTTAACTATTTTTTTCTTTTATGAACTGTATTTCTGGTATTTTATTTTAAGAATCTTTGCCTAACCCTAGGTCACAAAGCTTTTCAATTTTGTTCTTGTCTAAAAGTCTTTAAGAGTAATGTTTAGATATATACCTATAATTCATTTTGGCATAATTTCTGTTTATGGTGTGAGAGAAGGTTGATTTTATTTTTTTGTATGGATATCTAACCATTCTATCTCCATTTCTTGAAAAATCTGTAATGCCTATAATTTCTTCATTAAATTGCCTATGCATTATTGTCAAAATCAATTACCTGACATGTGGGTCTATTTTTAGATTCTCTTTTTATTCCATTGAACTATCTGTATATCCTCTGTTGATTATTGTAGTGTTATAGACACCATATTATCT
>VBSM01002946.1:78133-93185 GCA_008086735.1 Cheirogaleus medius
ACTGTTATACATGGTGGCCATGTCCCCTCAGAGCTGTTCTCTGCTGATGTTGGGTTCATACCTGGTGGGTTTTGCTGCTGCCATGGTGCACACAGGGTGTATGATGAGGCTCACCTTTTGTGATTCCAACATCATCAACCATTACATGTGTGACATCTTCCCCCTCCTCCAGCTCTCCTGCAGCAGCACCTATGCCAATGAGCTGGTGAGTTCTGTTATTGGGGCCACAGTTGTCACAGTATCTAGCCTCATTATCACCATCTCTTATGCCTTGATTCTTTTCAGTATCCTTCACATGTCCTCAGCTAAGGGTTGGTCCAAAGCCATCAGCACCTGTGGCTCCCACATAATAACTGTTGGGCTCTTTTATGGCTTTGGGCTGCTCACTCATGTTAAGCCGCCATCCGCTGGGTCTGTGGGCCAGGGCAATTTTTTTTCAGTGTTTTACACTAATGTGGTTCCTATGTTGAACCCTCTCATTTATAGCCTGAGGAACAAAGATGTCAAACTTGCTCTGAAGAAAACCCTGAAGAAAATGAGAAACTGAGCAGAGACAGTGGTGCTGCCTTAGTCCCTGTCTCCACTGTTGGGTCTTTGTCTCCGCTTCCTGCTCCTCTTCATCCTATTCCTTTTCTTCTTTTCTTTCTCTTCATCTTTCTTTCTAAAGTCTTCTTGGATAGATTTCTACAATAACATTTCCTAATCTCTCAACATGCAATGTAACCATGTGAGCCTATTCCTGGACTCGAGAGTCATCTCAGCCCCACGTTGGCCCCAACCAGATCCTTATTCCCCTTACCAGATGGAGATCCTGAGCTGATAGCCAGTCCTATGTAAGGATAGTGCTAATGCCTATTTTTTGTTATGTATCTTTCCCATCCAAGATAACCCACAGGGTGGGATGCTGTCTGACAAGATTCTCTTTTACTTGTTTTCTCTGAAGCAATTTTATAGAGCCCTTTCTTGTTTCTCGGGCTTTATTACTTATTTATTACTGCGTTAAAACAGAGAAGGGATGACAAAAATTGTGTGGACATAGGTAAAGTTTAAAAATGTCCATTTATAGAATATTTCATGGTTGTTTTAGTGATGGTTATTATTATGGATTTTTAGCCTCACATGTATAATGGAACTGTATGCCTTATTGCACTGAGGTCCTATTTTTACAGATGTTTGTGGATGGACTGGGTTCATCACTCTGGTCACCAATAATGACAATACATTGGTCTACTTATATTCTGTTATAACAGAATTGACATTGTCACTGACTTATACCTGTGATCCTGCTTAAAAATTCCACAGGAACATTCTTGGTGATAGAATAGTGTCACATGCTTTGTCAAGATTCTTTGATAGCCTAGCTGTGTAGCAAGGGTTCTCATTTGGAAAGGAAGATCTAATACTTCTTTTAAAGCATGACAAATGTATATGGCATGAACATTTTCTGATTGGGATTTATTATTTCAAATGTAAATTTGACTTCTCCCTTTGTTTCTTAAAATAAAAAATTAAATATGAGGCCAATCCTTTGTGCCACTTTCTTTCTTTCTTTCTTTCTTTTTTTTACATATCTATTAAACATAAGTATCCTTATCCTGTTCTCAGATGAGGAAATTGTATGTGACTTGCTCAATGCCACACAGATAATAATATCAAGTCTGGTTATTGAACCCATTGTTCATCCCATGAAGAAATGGAAGAAGAGAAAGGAGACTGGTGAGGGAATGAAGAGAACTTCTGGAGAGTTGCTTCAGAATGGGCCTGAAAGTGGGGGTTGTTTGGGAATGATGCCCTCAGCCAAGATTCCTGTGGCAGAGAGATGATCTTCAAGGCTTTCATGTCCAGCTAGAAAAATGCACATCCCTCTGTAGAAGTTTGATTTCGATCTGGGATTAACAAAGTGGGCTACAAAGAAATATTCCCTGCAGATCTTTTTGTAATAGTGGCCATTTCCTGGGATGGTCAGGCTGAGGAGTTTGAGTTAAGTCTTCCTGGTGAGGCATGTCAGGATTTCCATAGTAGTACATGTACTGTAGCAAGCCTATTAGGTATTATGCCATCATTTGGAAAGAAAAATATATATTCGTAATGAAAATAATGCAAAATCAGTCTTCAAAATTTTATTTTATGTGTTACACAGAAATTAAACTTTCAATTGCCCATTGCTATTTTGGATGTATTCAGGGCAAGATGCCCTCCAAAAAATATGTCATAGACAAGGTAATTATTGCTGTAATGTTTATATTTACACAAAGATAGCACAATGTTTGAACAGTTCTAAAACATTGGTTTATAAGAATAGCCTTAGAAGATGATGCTGCCAGTTAAATAATGTATTTCAATGTGATTACATTTATTGCTATTAGGCAAAGAGTCCCATATTTATATTTATTAAAGTATTTATATCACTATTTTTTATTTCAGAATATTACAGGGGTATGAATGTTTTGGTTACATACATTGATTTTGTACCTTTTGAGTCAAAGTTATAAATGTGCCCATCCTCCAGATAGTGTGTATTATACCCATTAAGTGTGAATTTACTCATCCTCTCCTCCCCCCACCTGCTTGATTTCCCATGAATATTATTTCCATACGTGCAAATAAATGTTGATCGATTAGCTCCAATTTAGTGGTGAGTACATGCGGTCCTTGTTTTTCCATTCTTGTGAAACTTCACTTAGAAGAATGGTCTCCAGCTCAATCCAGATTAATGCAAGAGGTGTTAGTTAATCTTTTCTTTTGTGGCTCAGTAGTTTGTTTAAAACTTATATTTCTCAAGCAGAATATGAATGCGTAGTCTTTGCCTCTATCCTCTTTTTGCCTAAATTCATTATAGTGCCTGGTTAAACAGAGAGCTTCAAAGTGTTTTGTTTGAATTTTGCTCTCAGAAGTTCACATGCTTTAATAAAGAAATACAACATTCATGTCTATAAACCCTTGTTACTTAACAAAAAAGCAAAATGTGATGTGCAGGCATAGCATATAGTTTATGGTTTGAGTACTGTATTGGAGTTGCTAGCAATCCTTGGTGGAAAATGAATCAGCAAATAGATTGATTCAGTCTGTGAAGTCAACAGTCTTATTTTCCAGGTTGAATTTCTTATACTGATCTGGCAAAAATAATTGATTTAACTTTTTAATTAAAACCACAATTATAATGTTAGTTATATATATAATATATAACTAATATTATAATGTATAATAATAATTATAATATATATTTAATATAATTATATAATATGTATAATTAAAATTATTTAAATTAAAGCCCATTATTTTTAAAAAATCAATGTTGGGAGGAATCATATGTAAAATAATTTTGGGACATACAAGCTTATTTTACAATTATTGAGTATTTGGAAGTATTGTATGTGTAATTTGGTAAAGATATAGATATTGTCGTATACATCTTTCTTCTCCTCTTATGTCGTAGTTTCTCCATACACACAATTTGAATTAGAAAAACTTTCTTTTATTTACATTCAGCCACATGTTAACATATGTTAAAAACATAATGAATCTTTTTTTGTTACATAAGAGTTTAAGTATATTAAGTATAATTTATTTTAAGTGGATTAATTTAGATTGAGTTAAAAGGGCAATATGCCAAGCTTTAACTTTCAGGGAAAACATGAAGTTAGAAATCTTAGAAACTATATATTTTGATGCTCAGGGAATGGTGTCTGTTTACGAATCAAGTTCATTTCATCACCCAAAGGAATTGAATGTTTTCAGGTCTTTTATTTGACAGAGCACCAAGGCTGACTTAGTAATAGACAGATTTTTAGGTACTTCTCTCCAAAGTTCTGTGTGAATAAAGATTGGGACAGACCTAACTGCTGAAGAGCAAATGGAATGGAGAATGGATTGGAGGTCAAGGTGTTGCTCCTAGGCCAGTTGGGTTTGGCCTGTTACAGTTGGAGACTCAGTCTGGTTGCTCTGGCAGATTGTAGCTTGGAAAGGGGCTCCTGGGAGGTCGGGGTAAAGGGTCTGATGTGACAGCACACCATGGCTTTGGGGGGCAGCAATAACAATGAGACAAAATAGCACTCACTGTTCCATTTTAAAAGCCCAACTTATGGGGTACTGCACCACGTGGATGCAAGCTACGACTGTCACATGTAGAGGGGGACAGAGCCCACTGTGGAGAAGAGGCCCATAAAGCTGCTGGTGGAGTTTGTGTTTCAGATGCTCAGGGAGCACAATGCTCAGCCTTAGGTGCTGCTGTCTGTGGTCCAGCCTCTGTCTCCCCAGGTCAGCTACTAATGCCCCTGTCAAGCTGAGGTGTCCTCCTAGTACTGTCTAAGCTAGTATGATTGCTCCAGAAACATGCAAGTTTTCTGCAAATTAGGGCATCTTTGTTATTTTGAAATATATGAAAAGAAAAAGTGAAATTGGTTCCAAATTGATTCAATATATAAATTATCAATGAAAGAAAAGACCTCTTAACATTATTTGAATAGGATTTCAATTTTAAACATTTAGATTTTTTTAAAAATATTTTAAGTACTGTTACTTTTATATTTAATACTTCTTGTTATTGGTGATTGTAAAAGTTTGGTGTTTTTAATTATTAAGAAGTCTGGATCAGTAATTAGCTGCTTAATTCATAAAACCTGATAGAAACAATTATGTTCCAGAAGCAAGTACAAATTTTCATTAAGCATTCTGAAGATATTATTGGGAAATATTATCTATTAAATTCTGATTTAATCATAAATGTATTTCATGTTTTTAATAATTTATATTAATATATATTGAAATGTTTGGGTTTTTTTATTTGACCATCAATGGTATCATATACATTGAAGAGTTCACAAAACATTCATTTATAGTTTAATAATGAAAAAAATCAATATAATCTCTACCCAGGTCATAAAATATTGCCAGATTTGTTTATTCAGTATTGTCAGCTCTATTTTTTTCCCAAGTGGATGTTTAGGTCCCTAAAATCTAGCTTAACAATACAAAATAAGTAAGTTGTTAAATCACTTCTTTAGTTCAATTAAGGAAACTAGACTGGATGCACTCACTACATGGTTCAATCTGTGGTGAATGTCTTCGTAGTTAGAGAAATATTTGTATAAACAGACTTCCTTGTGGTTATAAAAGTGAGGTGCTGTATATTATAGTTTCATGAATGTTTTTAAGTGTCCTTCCATTAAATAATCACATTAATAACATAGCCAGGAGAGAAGACACGTAGATGAGGTTAGACGGCTGTATATATCGCCACGGGTCTTTCCCTCTGCATTTTCCCGAGCCCCTTGGATTTATCTCCCTTTGATTCCTGGACCTGAATCATTACACCTGGCCTTTCAAAAAAAGTTAGCAACTTTGTTTCTGTCTGTCCAGGACCCTACTATTGTTATTACTTCTCACTATAGAATGGTTTTTATTCATGCTGGACTTTTCAAGAAAGAAACTGTTGGAGAAATAATGAAAAATAAAGGTAAATATATACAATCTAAAATAATCAGGTTTACAGAACTGAGGATTTTTCTCCAGCTTCTGATGAACTCATACAGCTTTGAAAGCACTTAGATTCTTTTCTTTACAGATTTTCTCAATGTATGTTATTGCTTCTGTTAGCATGTGAGCTAGATTCATCTTATGTGCATAAAATTAATACATTAGTCTTCTCAGGTTGTCTATTTATTGAGAACTCCAATTATTCCTCTATTCTTTAAATGTTCCCTCTTTCTAAATTGTCTCCACCACTGACTTCTCATTTCTAGTGTTCTGAAGAGTAATTCTCTAGTTAACCCCTAATTTTGAAGGATGCTGGCTTTGCTCGAGTCTTAGTGAGAGAGGAGGCTCTTTACAGCTTTAATTAGGCTGACCAAATCTGAGGCACTTGCTGATAGTGCTTTTTGATTGTCCACTCTTGCCAGACAGAGGCTGGCAGCCATTGGATTGAACTTTCAGTGGACATCTCATAGGCAGAAAACCTGGTGAGAACAGAACCTACATGGAGGGAGCAGAGCCAAGAAAATGGTCCAGATAAACCAGGCTGTGGTTACATTATCTGAACTGTTGGGTCAGGCTTCACCTGAATCCAAGGAAATATTTGAACTTTTAATTTAAGTGATGCAAAAACTTAATTTTAATGTTCAAAATACTTTTTCCACAAATGCCAATTGACTGATTCTATAACAATTATATGTGTACCAATATGAATGTATTTACTTATATTATGCAGCATTATTCAGCTTAAATTTATAAAATCTCTTTTTGCTAAAAACAGATGGAAAAGCAGAAATTCTTATTCACAATGATTAAGAAATTCAAATAAGGCAAATTAAAATTGTTAGCCATGCAAACATGACTAGTAATTTTATAGCTATATCTGTATTTGTCACTTTTATTCAAGACTGATCAAGGATCATTATTGTGTTCCTTATGCTTTATATTTCTTTTAAATTTATAGTTTTCACATAAATTAGCAACAGAAAAGTTCAGTGATTTATCCAACAGAAAATTTACAAATAGTTCCTTTTTTCCCTTTGTGTTACTCCTGTTATGCTTTCAAGTTCACTGATCATTTCTTCTGCAGTATAAGCATGTTATTTTTTATCTCTTGAAATTCTTTTTGTTTTTAAAATCTCTTTTATGTATCTACTTAACATGCTAATTCTTTCCTCTCCTTTAACAGGCATATGGAATATATTGATCATAGCTGCTTTACTGCCTGTGTCTACTGATTTTAGCATATGAGTCATTTCTGGGTATTTCCCACAAATTGATATTTTTCTCACTATGGGTTACATTTTTCTGCTTCTTTGCATGCCGTGTTCTAAAGTATTAATGGTTTTGTGTTGGATTTTTCTGTTTTTGAAACATAATATTTACAAGCATTTCAAACTGAAATTAACTATTTGTAAATTTTCTGTTGGATAAATCATATAGATTGATGCCCGACCATTGCCGTTGGTGATAGAAACACAAACTCACTGTAATAACTGGTGGCACTCATGAGGTAACAGCTTAGATAAGATGCTTTGCTTAGAATTGTCTCTGAAGTACATGAGAATGGAAATACAAATACCACATGTCCTCACTATTAAATTGGAACTAACTGATCAACACCCATGTGCACATGTGGTAGGAAAACTTAACAGAACGCAAGCAGGTGGGTGGGGGGAGGAGAGGACAAGTAAACTCACACCTAATGGGTACAATGCATGCTATCTTGGTGTTGGCCACAGTTATAAGTTTGAATCAAACTGCACAAAAGCAAATCATGTAACCAAAACGTTTATATCCCCGTAATATTCTAAAAAAAAAAAAAAGCTTAGATGGGAAGTAATGAATTTCTGCAGTTTTATCTGACTGTTCCTTTTCTAGTTCCCACTCTGTCTACCTCAATTTTACCTCTTTTCTTCAAGTTTTAGAAATGAATTTAATAAAATTTGACTTTCTTTTATGTACATATCAAGTCCTGTCCAGTGTAGACCCATCTGTCTAGCCCAGTATTATGCCTGTGATGGTGGCCTGTAAGGGTTTGGATGTCCCACTGATGTCAATATTAGAGTTTAGAGATATGTTACAAAAATAATAAAATATAGAACACTGGTTTTCCATAATAGGTGCCAAAACATCTTTTTAAGAATTTATTATTCAATATATTGAGCTACATACAATTTTCAGATTTTAAATTAAATTTAATCTATTTAATTTAATTTAATTTAATTTTGAGACAGAGTCTCACTCTGTTACCCAGGCTAGAGTGCCATGGTGTGCCTAGCTCACAGCAACCTCAAACTCCTGGGCTCAAGCAATCCTTCTGCCTCAGCCTCCTGAGTAGCTGGGACGACAGACATGCACCGCCATGTCCGACTAATTTTTTCTATTTTTTAGTAGAGCCGGGGTCTCACTCTTGCTCAGGCTGATCTCGAACTCCTGAGCTCAAATGATCCGCTCGCCTTGGCTTCCCAGAGTGCTAGGATTACAGGCATGAGCCACAGCATAAATTTTATTTTTAGGTGCTATTTACATATAAGAAAGTGTACAATCTTAAGTATACACCTTGACGGCTTTTTGATAATACACCCATGCAGTCTCCATGAGTGATCTGTTCCTCTTTATTGCTGAGTAGGATTCATGGTGTGGATGTACTATAGTCTATTTATGCATTCACCAGTTAAAGGATAATAACATCAACATTAACACACACGTATAATTTTTTGGTATGTAAACATGTGTCATTATTACTTTTTCTGATCTCCAAAACAAAGCTTTTAGATCAACTGATTTTGTCAATTATTCTTCTGTTTCCTACTTTTTTGTTTTTTCACCTTTATTTTTCTCATTTTATTTTTCTGTTTATTATTGTCTTTAATTTGATGGTGTTTTTTTTTTGCAGTTTCATAAACTAGGAGTTTAAATCTTTGACTGGAGACCTCTCTTCTTTTGTAACATAGGTTCTTAGATGCAATAAATTGCCAAGTAAGGACTATTTTGATCTACAGTACACATATTTTGATTTGTTATGTTTACACCTTTATTCACTTCAGAATGTTTTCTTCCTTTTTATGTTTTCTTTTATCCAAGATTTCCTTTTTTTCTGGAAACAGCTTTATTTATGTATAATTCATATATAATGCAATTCACACATATAAAGTGTAAGAATCAACGAATTTTAGCTTGCTTACAGAGCTGGGCAACCATCACCACAATCAATTTTAGAAATTTTCCTCTTTCCCAAAAGATACCCCAAACCTTTACATCAACATCTTCCTATTCCCCTACTCCCAACCCTAGACCCTACTTTCTGTCTGTATAGATTTTCCTACTCTGGATATTTAATATAAGTGAAATAATATAATATGTGTTCTTTCTCACTTAGCATTATGTTCTCAAGGTTCATCTGTGTTGTACCTTGTAAATGCACTTCATTGTTTTTTTTTTTGTTGAATAATATTTAATTGAATGGGCATATAACATTTTGTTCATCCATACATCTGTTGATGGACATTTGGATTTTTCAGTTCTTGGCTATTATGAATAATGTTGCTATGAATATTTACATATAAATTTTTGTTTGGTGTATGTTTCCATTTCTTTTGGGCATATCCTAGAAGAGAAATTGCTGTGCCGTATGATAATACTGTCTTTAACCTTTTGAAGTACTGCAGACTATTTTTCAAAGCAGCTGTACCATTTGACATTCATACCAAGGTTCCAGTTTCTTCACCTCCTCACTAAAACTTGCTATTATCTATCTTGTGCACTATAGTCATCTTACTTTGTGTGAGGTAGTATTTTGTTGTGGTTTTGATTTGTAGTTTCTTGATTACTAATTATATTGAGCATGTTTTCATATGCTTGTTAGTCTTTTTATATCTTCTTTGGAGAAATGGCTAATCGAATCCTTCAACCATTTTAAAATTGGGTTTTTTTATATTATCTTATACTTAGAATTCTTAATGCATTCAGCATAAGAGTTCCTTATGAGATATATGATTTGCAAATGCTTTTACACTTCTATTGGTTGTGCTTGCACTCTCTTAATGATGTCTTTCAAACCTCTAAAGTTTTTAAATTTGATAAAGTCTAATTTATTTATTTTTTATTTTGTCATTTGTGGTTCAGGTGTCATATCTAAGAAACCATTCCCTAACCTCAGGTTACAAAGATTTACTCCCATATTTTCTTCCAAGGCCTTCATAATATTATTTTTGCATTCAGATACATGATTTATTTTGAGGTAATTTTTTTTCCGATGTGAGGTAGGGGTTCAAATGTATTCTTTGGACGTGGAAACTAAGTTGTTTCAGCATCATTTGTTGAAAATACTGTTCTCTCTCCATGCAGTTATCCTGGCGTCTCTGTTGAAAATGAAGTGAATGTAAATCTGAAGACTTATTTTGGACTCTTAGTTCTATTTCATTAAAATATATGTGATTATATGTACATTTGTATATATGTGAGTGTGTGTATATGTATGTGTGGGTGTGGTGTTTAAATGCAGTGTTTCTATGCTCTAGATCTTTGGGACTTTTTCACGTTATTTGTATGAGTTCTTTACTATACTAGTATCATTTTGTTAAGGCTTTTAATCACATTGGTTCACAGTGAAAAACAAAGGAGGACTGGTGTTAGAATGCTTTCAGGCTGTTGTTATCGTCATTGTTATCATCCAAAATAAAGGAGAGTGAAGATGGGGAGGAAAGAGGAAGAGCCTTAAACGTTTTTTTCTCCTTGAACTACTGTTTGAAAGAACTGTTTCCTTTAGCTCTTAACACTAAGGAACTCTACTGCTACTTATAGTGACAGAAGGGGAAGTGAGAAGAGACTGCTAAATTATTACCAAATTTTTCTTCCACCATATTATGTTTTATAATATTTTCTGCAGTTTTTAAAATTAGATTAATATATTTCAATAATTTTATTTTGATCTTTAAATAATTCTTAAGGGCTTTCATTTGGTATATTCCCTAGGGCAATTGTTTCTTTTAACTAAGTCAAAAATTGTCTAAGTCAAAAGTTCCCATCAGAGGGAGCTGTTCACCTAGATTATTGCTGAAACAATAATTTCCAAATGAGAAAATTTCCATTCAATAGTAAGGACGTATTTAGACTACATAATTATATTCCTTAATTCAGAGGGAGGGTTAACATAGATTTATTTATCACAGTGTAACAGTTTTGATATAGAAGATAATTCTTATTATTATGCCAACTGAAATTTGTATGAAGACTTTGCCCTGAAAACCCAGTGTTCTCTCTGTGCTGATAACTAGACTCTATTTAGAACTCAGGAAAATCAGAAAGGAAAAAACAAACAACCCTATCAAAAAGTGGGCAAAGGACATGAACAGAAACTTTCCAAAAGAAGACAGAATAATGGCCAACAAACATATGAAAAAATGCTCAACATCGCTAATCATCAGGGAAATGCAAATCAAAACCACAATGAGATATCACTTATCTCCAGTGAGAATGCCCTTATTAACAAGTCCCAAAACAATGAATGTTGGCATAGATGCAGAGAGATAGGAACACTCCTACATTGCTGGTGGGACTACAAACTAGTTCAGCCTCTGTGGAAAGCAATATGGAGATACCTTAAAGCAATACAAGTGACTCTACCATTTCATCCAGCAATCCCATTACTAGACATCTACCCAGAAGAACAAAAGTCACTCTATGAAAAAGACACCTGCACTCGAATGTTTATAGCAGCGCATTCACAGTTGCAAAGATGTGGAAACAACCAAAGTGCCAATCAATACATGAGTGGATTAAAAAAATGTGGTATATGTATACCATGGAGTACTATTCAGCTTTAAGAAACAATGGTGATATAGCACTTCTTGTATTTTCCTGGCTTGAGCTGGAACCCATTCTACTAAGTGAAGTATCCCAAGAATGGAAAAATAAGCACCACACGTACTCACCAGCAAATTGTTATTAACTGATCAACACGTAAGTGGACATATAGGAATAACATTCATCGGGTGTTGGACAGGTGGGGGACGAGGGGATGGGTATATACATACATAATGAATGTGATGCGCACCAACTGGGGTATGGACACGCTTGAAGCTCTGACTCTAGGGGTGAGGGGGGCAAAGGCAATATACATAACCTTAACATTTGTACCCCCACAATATGCTGGAAAAAATTGTTTAAAAATAAATAAAAAATAAAATAAAACAAAAATGTTCAGAGAATTTATGATCTAGAAAATGGCAGTGACAATGCATTTCTTGTACAAGTGGGTTGTTGATAGGATGGTCAATACCCACAATAAAATAAACCCCAGATACTGCATTCTTTTTCAAAGAATACATGTATTGCCACATTGTGGGATTTGCTGGGGCACATTTTGAGTCCTAATGTCCCAAATTGTGGTTATTTATTGCCTTCTCACTCAGCATTCCGTACTCTTGATTTGTCTGTAACTTTAAATCTATGGCAAGATTTGAGGAAAAGCAAAGAGAAACACCAAAATATACCTATTTGTTTTTTGATTACACAATGTGCGTTGAATACACTTATCACAGAAGTCATGGATGATAGGTACTTTTTCTGACTCTTCATCTTTACTCAGGGTATAAGAGACAAACACAGTTATTAGCTCTTAATGGATAATAACTTCTATTGAATTTTTATTATCTATAGTAAGACTTTCTTTGAGATGGGGAGCCAGGAGTACAAGGATATCCCTGAAGAGAATCTAGTGTCTCTTTCTTAATATCACAAACAGTTACAGAATTTCCAAAGGGGATTCCTAACCTCAGTTCATATATGTCATAATTATCTGCTAACCTTGAATCCTCTTCCATAATGCTGCATCATGAATTTCCCTTTTCTTGCTAATGTAGTGAGTCTAGCAGTTTCAAAATCATTCATGTATTAGGAAGATTTTAAATGAAATATAGAGATGAAAAAAGAAGCTTCATTGAAAAATAATATTGACATTTTAAAAGGTATAATTTGAATTGATTGCATCAGAAATTCAGTGCCTAGGTGGTCTGTTTGTTCCATGTTTCTCTCTTAAGACTTGCCATGCCTCACCCACTCCCAAAGCCCCATAACTGTGGTAGCACGGTCATTTGTTTTCATTTGGAGGCAGTCCTTATTTTCAGTTGTTTTAAGACATTCAGAGAGTCTGATATTTTTAATATTAAGGGAACCTCTCAATATGAGTATAGAATCATGCTCTTCCTTACATTATATATAAATATTTTGTGTAAACATGCATTTGTGTACATTTATTTTTGACAAGTATGGGCATATATGCTTACATAATGAGCTAACTATTTCAAAGATTGTGAGTTGATTTAAAACTTAAAAGCATAGAAGAAAGTATCAAGGCAGTGGAGTAGGAGGTCCCTAGCACACACATCTCCACAGAAACAATGATCAAACACCCATCCTTGTGTAAAAGTGCTTTTGTCGTAGCTCGGGAATCCAAGTCTCAGATTATAAAGCCACGATGGAGCTCAAGACTAAGAACTGCTGCTTTGAGAAAGCAGGTGTTTGCCCTGGTGGCAGACTCCCGGACCATGATTCTGAATCTAGACCAG
The DNA here is from genome assembly GCA_008086735.1 of Cheirogaleus medius. Classification (NCBI taxonomy): domain Eukaryota; kingdom Metazoa; phylum Chordata; class Mammalia; order Primates; family Cheirogaleidae; genus Cheirogaleus; species Cheirogaleus medius. Next base: position 91,174 of record VBSM01002946.1, read on the forward strand.
AAACATTCCCATAGCCCTGTGGACTCAGCTCCAGCTTTGCTTAGTCATGATCCTGCCACAAGGCCCATTCTGTAAGAGATCCTAGAGGAGTCGTACTTATTTCTGCCCCCAGTAACAGGCTGGCTGAATTTGAACCAACTGCACACCTTGAAGCAGCAGTGTGATCTAGCTCAAGCCTTGCTCTGTCACCGTCTGGGTGACATTCTTATCCTGTAAAGACCTGGTAGGACACATGCCCATCTCTGCCCCTGGTGGCAGGATCCCCTGTGTGTATATATGTGTATGTACATGTACGTGTAACTTGTAGCTAAGTCAGTACATGTGCACATACACATGTATGTATATATGTGTATGTACATGTACATGTAACTTGTAGCTAAGTCAGTCACCCCTGAATGCCTAGTGACTCCACAAGAGTCAGAACTATATCCAGTTGGCTCCATAAATATCAAAATGGACATCCCTCTAGGGAAAACTAAGGCAAGACTTATACATTCTGAGACTTGCTGATAGTAGTGTGATTCCTGCATGACCAGGCATGAAAGGACCAGTTTGGTGAAGCACCACCCACCAAACTTAGGGAGAATGCATATATACATATATGTGTATGTAGCCCATTGACATATTTACATATTAAATAAAGCATTGGTGTCAAAATCAAACTAATCTGTTATAATCTAAATGTTTTAGCCAGATTTATATTTAATTACATGAGCCTCAATGAATGAGTACTTGATTGAAGTCCTCAGCTTCCAACAGGTAATGTCGTAGGTATCTCTACCACAAAAATATCTATACCCCTTACTAAAGTATAAGGTCTCTAAAGATAGAATGTTATTCTTTATTTTTATAATTTTATAAATTTATTTTAATTTTATAATTTAATTTTTTTAATATGTCCTCAGTTTTTTGTACCTCATAGGTGCTTAAGGAATTTTAAAAAAAAATAGTGGCTGAGCTATAGGACTGAGGCTGCCAAGTGGTCCTAGCAAGTCACTGGGGTCTGATGTATGGGGTCAGGTATGTTGAACCTTTCTGATTTAGTTCATTCAGATTATTTTTTATTTACATATTAGTATTATTTAAGGAGCTTTAAATAAGTACTGAGATTCATCAGATTTAAAAAAGGAGTTCTCATTTTAAAATTCAAGTATGTTATTTAAATAAATGAGCATTAGTAAAATTTTTAGAAGTGATATAATAAAGATAAAGGACATGTGTTCTGAATTTATATTTTTATTTAAACAACACTAAGTTTAGCTATGTCTGTTTTTTACTAATAAACTAAGTTTCCATCTCTAGGTCATTTCTTAACGTCACCCTTTTCCATCCACTCAGCTTTAACCTAGAACTGTTGGTGACAGATTAACTGACATCCCTAAGACTAGATCAGTATCCAAGAAACTAAACAAGAGATACATAGCAAAGACTAAGATTCAAACTGAAACATCAAACTAACATGCCAAAGGACATAATCTTAATGTCAATGCAAAGAAAGATTAGTATCTAATTGCTCTGTTTCATCTCTCCTGCTTAGGAGACACCATATCCAAAAAGCCCGATAATTATGGTTTTACAAGTCATTATTTTGTGTTTAGAGGCACTACTTATTTTAAGCAGTTTGAAGACATTCAGGGAGTCCTTTTGGTTAATAAGGGAACACTCATTTTTTGCTTTTTGACAGATAAAAGAATCCTCTTTATATAAAAATGGAATGCCTTTCCTCCCACCTCAACACATATAAGAGTGTGTATAAATGTATATTTATATATGTTTATTTTCCATGCACATATGTTTGTGTGAGTTTTATTATCTATATATGTTTAGATTTATATAAACATTTATATATGTAAATATTTTTATAAATATTAAGAAGAGGATGATAAACCATATAATCAACCCATCTCATGTCTGGGGTTGATTATCCAAAGACATGTGAATTGATTTAAATATTAAGAAAGTAAATAAATAACAAGTATATTCCTGTTTTTTCTTTTTTTTCCAGCATATTA
>VBSM01002946.1:107135-119264 GCA_008086735.1 Cheirogaleus medius
TCCAGCTCTCCTGCAGCAGCACCTATGCCAATGAGCTGGTGAGTTCTGTTATTGTGGGCACAGTTGTCTTAATATCTAGCCTCATTATCATCATGTCTTATGCTTTGATTTTTTTCAGTATCCTTCACATGTCCTCAGCTAAGGGTTGGTCCAAAGCCATCAGCACCTGTGGCTCCCACATAATATCAGTTCTGCTCTTTTATGGCTTTGGGCTGCTCACTCATGTTAAGCCATCATCCGCTAGGTCTGTGGGCCAGGGGAAATTTTTTTCAGTGTTTTACACCAATGTGGTTCCCATGTTGAACCCTCTCATTTATAGCCTGAGGAACAAAGATGTCAAACTTGCTCTGAAGAAAACCCTGAAGAAAATGAGAAACCGAGCAGAACTAGTGGTGCAACCTTAGTCCCTGTCTCCACTGCTGGGTCTTTCTCTCCTCTTCCTGCTGCTCCTCATCCTATTCCTCCTTTTCTTCTTTTCCTTCTCTTCATCTTTCTTTCTAAAGTCTTCTTGGCAAGATTTCTACTTTAATATCTCCCTATATCTCAACATGTAATGTAACCATGTGGGCCTATTCTTGTCTCGAGAGTCATCTCAGTCCCATGGTGGCCCCAACCAGATCCTTATTCCCCTTACCAGATGAAGATCCTGAGCTGATAGCCTTTCCTATGTAAGGATAGTGCTACCTCCTGTTTTTTCCTATCTGTCTTCATCATCCAAGATAAGCCACAGGGTTGGATGCTGTCTGAGAAGATTATTTCTTTCTTGCTTTCTCTGAAGCAATTGCATAGAGCCCTTTCTTGTTCCAAGGATTTTATTAATTATTTATTACTGCAGTAAAACAGAATAGAGATGACAAAAATTGTTTGGACATGAGTAAAGTTGTAAAAATATCCATAATGTTTTATGGTTCTTTTAATAATGGTTCTTATTAAGGATTTTTAGCCTCATCTGTAATGGAACTGTATATCTTATTGTACTGAGGTCCTATTCTTATGGATGTTTGTGGGATGGACTGGTCTCATCACTCTGCTCACCAATAATGACAATGCTTTGGTCTACTTATATTTTGTTATAATAGAATTGACATTGTCACTCAGTTGTACCTATACCTGTGATTCTGCTTAAAAATTACACAGTCACATTCTTGGTAATTGAATAGTGTCACATGCTTTGTGAAGATTCTTTGATAGCCTAGATGTGTAGAAAGGGTTCTCATTTGTGTTTCTTTTAAAACACAAATAAATGTATATGGTAAGAAACTTGTCTGTTTGGGGTTTATTGCTTCAATATTATTTCAAATGTAAATTTCATTTCTCCTTTTGTTTCTTAAAATAAAAATTTAAATTTGAGGCCCATCCTGTCTGCCACTGTTTTTTTTAATAAAGAGTATTAAACATAAGTCTCATTATCCTATTCTTCAGATGAAGAAATGATATGTGACTTGATCAAGGCCACACAGCTAATGATACTGAGCCTGGTTTTTGAACCCATTGTGCATCTCATGAAGAAATGGAAGAAAGGAAAATAGGCTGGTGAGGGAAGAAAGAGAACATCTGGAGATTTACTTCAGAATGAGCCTCAAAGTGGGGGTTGTTTGGAAATGATGCCCTCAGCCACGATGCCTGTGGCAGAGAGATGATCTTCAAGGCTTTGATGTCCAGCTAGAAAAATGCACATCCCTCTGCAGAAGTTTGATTTCAAGGTGGAGTAACAGGGTTGGCTACAAAGAAATGTTTCATGCAGATCTTTTTGCAATAGTGACCATTTCCTGGGATGGTGAGGCTGAGGAGTTTGTGTTAAGCCTTCCTAGTGAGGCATGTAGCAATTTCCACAGTAGTATCTGTACTGTAACAAGCCTATAAGTATTATGCCTCATTTGGAAACAAAAAAGACTTATCCATAATAAAAACAATAGAATATTGGTCTACAAAATTTTATTTTATGTGTTACATAGAAATTAAACTGTCAATTGCCCATTGCTATTTTGGATGAATTCAGTGCAAGATGCCTTCCAAAGTATATATCATAGGCAGGGGAAATGGGTAATTATTGCTGTAATTTTTATATTTACACAAAGATAGTAAAATTTTGAAAAGTTCTAAAACATTGGTTTATAAGAATAGCCTTAAAAATGATGCTGCCCATTAAATAATTTATTTCAATGTGATGAAATTTATTGCTATTAGGCGAAGAGTCAAATATTTATATTTATTATAATATTTATCTCATTTTTAAATTTCAGAATATTAAGGAGGTACAAATGTTTTGGTTATATAAATTGCTTTTGTAGTGTTTGAGTCAAAGTTATAGATGTTCCTATCCCCCACATAGTGTGCATTGTATCCATTAGGTATGAATTTACCCATCCCCTCCGTCCCCCCACCTGCTTGACTTCCGATGAATGTTATTTTCATATGTGCACCTAAGTATTGGTCGATTAGTTCCAATTTAGTGGTAAGTACACGTGGTGTTTGCTTTTCCATCTTGTGATACTTCACTTAGAAGAATGATCTCCAGTTCCATCCAGGTTAATATGAGGTATTTCACCATTTTTTTGTGGCTAAGCAGTTTGTTTAAAACTTTTATTTCTCAAGCCAAAGCTGAATGCCTAGTCTTTACCTCTGTCCTTCTTTTGCCTACATTCATTATAGTGCCTGGTTAAATACAAAGCTTCCAAGTGTTTTGTTTGAATTTTGCTCTTAGAAGTTCACATGCTTTAATAAAGACATAAAATGAAGTGTATAATATCCATGCCTATAAACCCTTGTCACTTATCAAGAAAGCAAAATGTGATGTGCAGGCATAGCATACACTTTGTGGTCTGAGTACCATATTGGAGTTGCCAGCAATCCTTGGTGGAAAATAAATTAGCAAATAGATTGACTCAGTCTGTGAAGTCAACAGGCTTATTTCTCTGGTTGAATTTCCTATATTGACCTGTCAAAATAATCAATTTAACTTTTTAATTAAAACCACATTTATAGATTGGTTTTCTTATTTGACCATCAATCATATCATACACATTGAAAAGTTCACAAAACATTCATTTATAGTTTAACGATGAAAAAAATCAATGTAAATTCTATTCAAGTCATAAATTATTGCCAGTATTGTTTATTCAGTACTGTCAGCTCTTTTTTTCCCCCATGTGGATGTTTAGGTCCCCAAAATCCAGCCCAACAATATGAAATAGGGAAGTTGTTAAAGCACTTATGTAGTCCAATTAAGACAACGAGACTGGATGCACTCACTAAATACTTCAATTTGTATTGAATGTCTTCATAGTTGGAGAAAATATTTGTATAAACAGATTTCTTCATTGTTAAAAAAGAAAGGTGTTGTATATTATAGTTTTATGAGTTTTTATAAGTGTCCTTCTATTAAATATCTGGTAGACTTTAACATTACACAGATCATATTAATAATGTAGCCAGGAGAGGATACCTAGGTGAAGTTAGACAGTTGTATCGCCACGGCTCTTTCCCTCTGAATTTTCCCAAGTCCCTTGGATTTATCTCCCTTTGATCCCTGGACCTGAATCATTACACCCAGCCTTTCAAAATATGTTGATAACTTTGTTTTGTGTCTGTCCAGGACCCCACTTATTATTTTTTACTATATGATGGTTTTTTCATGCTGGATTTTTCAAGAAAGAAACTGTTGGAGAAATAATGAAAAATGAAGATAAATATATACAATCTAAAATAATCAGGTTTCTGGAACTGAGGAGTATTCTCCAGCTTCTGATGGACTCATGCATCACTTAGAGTGATTCTTCTTTCCAGATTTTCTCAATGTATATTATTGTTCCTCTTAGTGTTTGAGCTAGATTCATCTTATGTGCCTAAAATGAATATATTAGTCTTCTCAGCTTGTCTATTTATTGACAAACTGTAATTATTACTCTGTTCTTTAAGTGTTTCCTCTTTCTCAATTGTTTCCACCACTGACTTCTCATTTCTAATGTTCTGACTCAAGTAATACTCTAGTTAACCCCTAATTTTGAAGAATAGTCATGCTGGCTTTGCTCTAGTCTTAGTGAGAGAGGAGGCTCTTTACGGCTTTAATTAGACTGACCAAATCTGAGGCACTTGGTGATAGTGCTTTTCAGTTGTCCACTCTTGCTAGACAGAGGCCGGCAGCCTTTGTGTTGACCTTTCAGTGGACATCTCGTAGGCGGAAAACCTGGTGAAAACAGAACCTACACGGAGGGAGCAGAGCCAAGAAAATGGTCCAGATAAACCAGGCTGTGGTTATTTCATCTGAACTGTTAGGTCAGGCTTCACCTGAATCCAAGGAAATATTTGAATTTTTAATTTAAGTGATGCAAAAACTTTATTTTTTTTGTTGAAAATACTTTTTCCCCAAATACCAGTTGACTGGTTCTATAGCAATTAAAGGTACACCAATGTGAATGTATTTACTTATATTATGCATCGTTATTCAGCGTAAATTTATAAAATCTCTTTTTGCTGATAAATGGATGGAAAAGCAAAAATTCTTATATAAAATGATTAAGAAATTCAAATAAGGCAAATTTAAATTGTTAGCCATGAAAATATAAATAGTAGTTTTATAGCTCTACCTCCACTTGGCACTTTAATACAAAACTGATCAAGGACATTAGTCTGTTCTTTATACTTCTTTTTAAGTTATACTTCTTTTAAATTTATAGTTTTACCATAGCTAAGGATCAGAAAACTTCCCTGATAGAGACTTTATCACCTTAGAATTTTTGAAAATGTTGATGCTGGATATAAAGAAAAGCAATTCCATTATTCTGTTAACCATTATACTTTGCATATCCTATAAGGACTAGCTATAATTTTCAGTTTTTTATGTTTAAAATTTTTTTTTCTTTTTAATTTGTGAAAGATATATTTTCTAGAAATCTAGGTTGCCAGTGTTTTTATTGTAGTAATTGAAAGATGTTCCTTCACTGTCAACTGGTTTACTTGGTATTGATAAAAGGCCTGTTGTTGTTTTTCTCTTCATTCTCCTTATGTGTCCTATCTCTCCCCTCTCCTGCCCCTCGATGCTTTTAAGATTTTCTTTATCACTGACTTTCATCAACTTGATTACTACGTACTTAGGAGAAGAATTTCTCATGTTTCTTCTGCTTGAAGTTTTATTTTAAGATTCTTGGAACTGTGTAGGTTTCTAATTCTCATCAAATTTTTAAAACCCTGGCAATTGGTTATTGAAATATTTTTTATGACCCCACACTTTTAGGATTCCACTTACATATACATTAGGCCACTTGAAATTGTCTCACAGTTCACTAATACCATGTTCATTTATTTTAGTCCCTTTTTTTCCTTTGTGTTACTCTTGTTATGCTTTCAAGTTCACTAATCATTTCTTCTATAGTGTTTAAACTTCCTTTAATGCCATATTGTATATATTTTTTTCAAGCATGGTATTTTTTATTCTTATTGTTTTTAAAATCTCTTTTATGTATCTACTTAACATGCTAATTCTTTCCTTTCCTTTCATAGACATATTGAATATGTTGATAATAGCTGTGTTAATCCCATTACTGGACATCTACCCAAAGGAAAAAGACATTCTATAAAAAAGACACCTGCACTAGAATGTTTATAGTAGCACAATTCACAATTGCAAAGATGTGCAAACCATTCAAGTGCCCGTCACTACATAAGTTGATTAATAAGATGTGGGATATGTATACATGAAATTCTACTCAGGCCACAAAAAACAATGGTGATCTAGCACCTCCTGTGTTATCCTGGATAGAGATGGAGCCCAATCTACTAAGTGAAGTATCACAAGAATGGAAAAACAAGTACCACATGTACTCATCATGAAATTAGTATTAACTGATCAACACTTAAGTGCACATACAGTAGTAACATTCATCCGGTGTCGGGCAGGTAGGAGGGGGGAGGAGGAGATGGGTAAATTCACACTTAATGGGTATAATGCATGTTATCTTGGTGTTGGGCACACTTACAAGTTTGAATCAAGCTGCGCAAATGAAAATCATGTAACCAAAAAGTTTATACCCCCATAATATTCGGGAAAAAAAGGATTAGATGGGAAATAATGAATGTTTGCAATTGTATCTGATCGTTCCTTTTCTAGTTCCCACTATGTGTCTACCTCAATTTCACTGGTTTTCTTCAAGTTTTAGAAATGAATTTAATAAAATTTGACTTTCTTTTATGTACACATCAGAGTCCTGTCCAGTGTATACCCATCTGTCCAGCCCAGTATTATACCTCTGATGGTGACCTGTAAGAGTTTGGATGTCCCACTGATGTGAATATTAGGGTTTAGAGATATATTACAAAAACAATAAAAAACAGAACACTAGTTTTCCATAATAGGTGCCAAAGCATCTTTTTAAGAATTTATTGTTCAATATATTGAACTACACAAAATTTTCAGGCTTCAAATTTTATTTTTGAGGTGTTGTTTACATATAAGAAAATGTACAATCTTAAGTATACGGCTTGACGGCTTTTTGATTATACACCCATGCAGTGTTTGTCGGTGATCTCTTCCTCTTTATTGCTGAGTAGGATAAAGTGCGGATGTGCTATAGTATATGTATTCCTTAGTTAAAGGACTATAACACCACTATTAACATATATGTATAGTTTTTGAATGAAAATATATGTCATTTATTTATGTAAATATTTGCATTAGGACAACTTTGTAAGAAACTGATGTCTTTTCAAACAAGCTGTACAATTTAGCATTCCCACAATAATGTAGGAGAATTCCAGTTGCTATTCATAGCTATTCATTCACTCAACAGCACTAAGTATCATCAGTTTTTCTTTTTTTAAATTAGTCTAATAGTTTTGTAGTGGTATCTCATTGTGGTTTTAATTTTCATTTCCCTAATGACTAATCATGCTAAGCATCTTTTTATGTGTTTATTTGCCATCCATATATCTTCTTTGGTGAATTATCTGTTCACATCATTTCCTCATTTCTTTATTCAATTGTTTCCATACTTATTGTTGGATTTCAAGTATACTTCATATGTTCTGAATAAAGTTTATTAGATATATGATTTGCAAATATATTCCCCCAGTGTTTGGCTTGTCATTTCATTCTTTTGTTAAAAATATGTTTTCTGTGAGATGAAAGATTTTAAATTTTGATACTATTCAATTGAACTATTTTTCTCTTTTATGAACTGTGCTTCTGATATTTTATTTTAGGAATCTTTGTCTAATCCTAGGTCACATAGCTTTTCCATTTTGTTCTTTTCTAAAATTCTTAAAGTTTAATGTTTACATATATACCTATATTGCATTCTGTGATAATTTTGGTAATGAGAATGGAAATTCTTTTCTTGTTTCCACTCTTAGGGGTAAAGGATTCACTTTTCCCCTTTTAAGTGAAAAGTTAGCTGTGTACTCTCTTGTAAGTGCTCTTCATCTGGTTAAGGAAATTCCCTTCTATTTTGAGGTTTTTTAAATGTTCTTTCTTCATCTATTTGAATGACCATATAGTTTTATTTCTTTAGTCTTTTAATGTGGTGAATTAATTACATTGATTGATCTTCACATATTAAACAAACCATGTATTGCCAAGATAAAAACTTACTTTACATTATGTCTTTATATTTTTTATATATTGTTGTATTCAATTTGTTAAAATCAAGAAAAAATGTTTGCATCTATATTTATGAAGGGTATTGTTCTATAGTTTTCTTGAACTACTTTGCATGACTTTGTTATCAAGGTAATGCTTATCTTATAAAATGAATTGTGAAGTCCCTCCTTTTTAATTTTTTAAAGAGTTTGTATAGAATTAGCTTTATTTCTTCTGTAAATGTTTGGTAGACTTTAATAGCAAAGCTATTTCAGTCTGGAGTTTGATTTGTAATAAAGTTTTAATAGAAAATTCAATTTTTTTAAATAAATATAACAACATTGTAGTTATATATTTCATTTTTAGTGAGTATTGGCAGTTTGTGTCTTTCAATGAATTTATCCTTCAGTGGTTGTCAAATATATTAGTACAACTTTGTACATAGTATTTCCTTACTTTCCTCTTACAGTCTGTAGAATTTATAGAAATGTCCTCTCATTATTCTTTTATTCTTAATGTTTGTCTTTTCATTTTTTTTACCTGACAAGTGTGGTTAGTGGATTATCACTTTTACTGATCTCAAAAATATTTGTTTTATATTAATTTATTTTGTATATTGTTCTTTTTTCCTGTTTTATTTTTTGTCATTATCTACGTTATTTTATTTTTCTGCTTATTTTGGATTTAAATTGATATTCTCTTTGCAGTTTCATAAGATGAACATTTAAATTATTGATGTGAGACCTCTCTTCTTTTTCAATGTTGGCACTTAGGTGGAATAAAATGACCTATACACACTATATTTAAATACATTACACATATTTTGTGTTTACCTTTTCTTTTACTTTAAAAGGTTTTCTGATTTTCATTTTTATTTTCTCTATTTTCTTTTTGGAGGTTACTACTTTTTTTTTCTGGTGCTAACTTTATTATTATTCACATATCATACAATTCACACATATAAAGTATAAAATTCAGTAGTTTTTACCTTAGTCACAGAATTGTACAAACATAACCACAATCAGAATTTAGAACATTTTTATCAATCCCCGGGAAAACCTCATACTCTTTAATCCTCACCTCTCTATTCTCCCACCCTGGGCTCTAGGCACCACTAATCTACTTTCTCTGTCTGTATAGATTTACCTATTCTGGACATTCCGTATAAAATGAGTAACAGAATATGTAGTCCTCTGTGACAGGTTTTTCTCATTCAGTATAATGTTTCCAAGGTTCATCATTCATAAAGGTACTTCATTCCCCCACTCCTTCCCCTTCCTTTATTTTTGCAGGATAATATTCCATGGTATGGATATACCACATTTTGTTTACCAAATTACTTGTTGGTAGATTTTTTTTCCTACATTTTTACAATTATAAATAATGGTGCTTCAAATGTTTATATACAAGTTTTTGTGTGAATATATGTTTTCATTTCTCTTAGGCATATAACTGGGAAAAGAATTGCTGCGTCAAATGGTAATTCTATGTTTAACCTTTTGAAGAACTGCAAGTCTGTTTTCCAAAGTAGCTGCAACTCTGACATTCCCACCAGCACTGTATGAAAGTTCCAATTCTTCTCATGTTTGCCAATGCTTAGCATTACCTTTTTTTATTAAAAAATTATAGCCATTTTAGGGTGTATGAGGTAATATTTCATTGTGGTTTTGATTTTCATTTTTCTGAATACTAATGATATTTAGTATCTTTTGATACTATATTTGTTGATATTTGATATTAAATACATACATAATGATATGGGCATCTTTTCATGTGCTTATGGGCCTTTTGTATATCTTCTGTGGAGAAATGTCTAACTGGATCCTTTGTCCATTTTAAATTGGGTTTTTGGCTTTTTATTATTGAGTTGTAAGAATTCTTTAGGAATTCTACATGCATTGCATGATTTGAAAATATTTCTCCTATTCTCTAGGTTGTTTTTTCACTTTCTTGATGATGTTTGGAAGTGCTCTTTATTTTGATCAGTGTAAAAACTTGCAGAAAGTCTGTGGCTTCTGTGGCTTTTTGGCTAAGGAGGGCATGCTCTCTGTATAAACACTCAATGATTCCCTTTCCCTGCAAATTCATACATAAAATGTATATCTAAATATATCCTTAATGTCTGTGTATATATATTTTTTCACATATATATTTTTATAATGGTTTTAAGATGCTAAGGCAGGTGAGTTGATTTAAAGCTTAAAAGACTAATTCACTTAACATTAACAGCCATATTCTATATCTAAATTGAACAGACACAATTTCCTATTACAATTGTTTTCATGAACTTTTTTATTAAGAGAGACAGCATTGGCATTCTACCCAGTAGTAGACATTATTCTTCCCCTTCTCCCTAATGCCAGAAAATTCCTTTCATGATAGTGGCTAAACATGAGAGATGGTTGTTTTGTCAGTTCTCTTTGCAACTCTTTGACCATGTGTTATAAAGGGACGTCATCTATTGACTTCTGGAGAAGATTTACTTCATGATATAAAGAGAAAGAGATATGTGAGGAGAGTTCTTCTGCCTTGTTCTCTTGCTTTTGTATTTGAATACAATCGTGTAGATGTGATTCATGAAGCTGTGGCAACTCTTTTGTGACCATTGAAGTTCAAATCCTGAAAATTAAGGCCAAGAGACTGAGGGCAATGGAATGGCAGAGCCTGGGCTCTTGATGAGAATATTTAGTTACTGAACCAACCCTAGGACATTCTACTTCCAGATTTATTGTTACATGAGAAAAATGAGCTCCTATGTTAAATAGATTTTTACCTGTGTATTCTGTAATGTGAGGCTAAAAATTTTCTAACTGATAACATTCATTTAAAGTTATATTTCCAGGTAGTAAATGGAGCAAATATTTCTAAAGGTGAATATCTTGAAGGATATTTTTGGTCATTTTGGGTAAACATTGAAGGGAAAAAAGTATAATTGATTTAGATGAGGAGTTTATGCAGATTTAAACTTAAATTTTAAATATAATCTTACATGACTAGTGTTTTTTAGATTTTTAATATATTCTTGTGGACTCTGAAATGTAAGTATTCTCCAATACTCACTTTTCTCTATTTGTTGGAAGAGTAAGATTTCACACAGTACTTAATGTACTTACAATACTTCAAAATAATTCATGGCTTCTAATCAATTATCATCTGACTCTATTTCATCATTAATTTTAATCAAGACTGAATTATAGTATTGAGACTGATACTTTTAGTACATAGCCTCAAACGCCCAGTTGGTAATGGAGAACCACTGGAAGTTCTAACACTAGGGAGAGACAGAGCTACACTTTCAGAGCTTATTCTAGGAGCATGGACTAAATAAGAGAAGTATATGGAAAAATGCTAGAATAACAAATAGAAGCCACTACAATTCAGTAGTACAGTCCAGTTAAAGCCTAAAGGAATGGAAGTCATGAGTTTGTAGATTCTATCCTTATCATATGAGAAATGTGCAAAAGGTTCTGAAGGTTTTCAGCTAAAGAATGTAATTTCCATAAATATTTAAGGAGTTCCTATTATGAACTTTGCACTGTACTTAGCACCAGGAGCAAAGTAGTACGCAGAAGTGATCCTTATCTTTGCATAATTTAAAGTTTTTAGGGGGACACAGGAATTAAAGGAGAAAAAATTTCTAATGAGTGTTGCAGTGGAGGATCTATCCAAAGTTATGAGAACATACATAATGAAAGCTGACATTTATTGTCTATTTATCATGTGTTAGGCACCATACCACCATTTTACTTATATTATCTCATTTGGTCATCACAACCCAGTGACAATGAATAGGACAGGCTATTATTAGTATCACTATCTTAGAAATTATACACCTGAAGTACAGAGAAGTTAAGTAAATTGCCCAAGACATTATACTTAGTAAACATAGAGGAGGAGGTATTCAAATATAGGATTTTGAACACCAGAGCCCACTCTTTTCTATGCAAAGAAGAAACTGATGATATCATTACTGAAATGTCACATTTAAAGACAGAGCAGGACACGCAGGTAGAAATTTCTAGTTGGTATTTAGAAATAAAAGATGTTAGAAAAGATATAAGCCATTAAAAGTTGTTTTGGTGATATATCAGGAGAGACATCATCTGAAGTGAATTACTTACAATCTTTGATAATTTCCAGATGAAAAAATATAAGGAAGGCTGGAGGTATATCTTTTTGTTGTTGTTGTTGTTTTATTTCAGAATATTATAGGGGTAGAAACATTTTGGTTACATATAATGCCTTTGCTTCGCCCAAGCCTGGGCTACAAGTGTGACATTCCCTCATACAGTGCCCTACGCATCCATTAGTTGTGTCTTTACCTACCCCCTCCCCACCTGATCGGTACTTAATGAATATTACTGCCATGTGAGCACCTTAGTGTTGATCAGTTAGTACCAATTTGATGGTGAGTATGTGTGGTACTTGTTTCTCTGTTCTTGTGACACTTCACATAGAAGTATGGGTTCAAGCTTTATCCAGGATAATATAAAAGGTGTTAGTCACCATTGTTTTTTACAGAAATTTTCACTTAGGATGTGGGAATAAAGAGAGAA
>VBSM01002946.1:130026-140115 GCA_008086735.1 Cheirogaleus medius
CACCTGCAGTGTAGGAGTGTTCCTACCTCTCTGCATCCACATCAACATTTATTGCTTGGGGACTTTTTGATAAAGGTCATTCTTACTAGAGATAAATGATATCTCACTGTGGTTTTGATTTGCATTTCCCTGATGATTAGAGATGTTGAGCCTTTTTTCATATGTTTGTTGGCCATTATTCTGTCTTCTTTTGGAAAGTTTCTGTTCATGGCCTTTGCCCACTTTTTGATAGGGTTGTTTGATTTTTTCTTGCTGATTTTCCTGAGTTCTAAATACATTCTAGTTATTAGCCCTTTATTGGATGTGTAGCTTGCAAAAATTTTCTCCCATTCTGTGGGTTGTCTGTTTGCTCTCTTGACAGTTTCTTTGGCTGTGCAGAAACTTTTTAATTTGATCAGGTCCCCTTTATTTATTTTTGTTGTTTTTTTGATTGCCTTTGGGGTCTTCTTCATAAATTCTTTGCCTAGGCCAATGTCTAGAAGAGTATTTCCAACGTTTTCCTCTAGAGTTCTAATAGTTTCACACCTAAGGTTCAAGTCTGTTACCCAGCGTGAGTTGATTTTTGTGAGAGATGAAAGGTGTGGATCCTGTTTCAGTCTTCCACATGTGGGTATCCAGTTTTTCCAGCACTATTTATTGAATAAGGATTCTTTTCCCCAGTGTATGTTTTTGTCTGCTTTGTCAAAGATTAGATGGCTATATGAGGATGGTTTTATATCTGGTTTCTCTGTTCTGTTCCACTGGTCAATGTCCCTGTTCTTGTGCCCGTCCCAAGCTATTTTAATTGCTATAGCCTTGTAGTATAGTTTGAAATCTGGTAAATTGATACCTCCCATTTTGTTTTTATTGCCTAGGATTGATTTTGCTATATGGGGTCTTTTCTGGTTCCATATGAAGCGTAAAATTATTTTTTCTATATCTGTGAAAAATGATGGTATTTTAATGGGGATTGCATTGACTATGTAGGTCACTTTGGGTAGTATAGACATTTTAACAATGTTGATTCTGCCGACCTCATAGCCTTGTGAGGGTGGAAGTGTAGGCTTCTCATTCAGCCTTTGCTAGTGTGGGTGTGGGTGGGGCCAGTTTTTTCTGTGATGTGTGGCTGGGGGAGGGTGTTTATTGTCTTAAAGTTTCCATCAGAATGCTGCCACTTTCCTTGTCCTCTGGGTAGAAAAGGTAGGCTTTTGTTTTGGCTTCTTCTTTTTTTTTTTCATTGGCATGTGTGTGGTACCACCTTCTTTGGTTCTACGTTTGGGATATATGAGGCCAAGAGAAAAGCCAACGGACTTAGAATGGTGCTTTCCTTGGATCCTGAGTTTCCTAGCCAGCTTGCCTTCTCCTTCCCACCTTTCAGAGTCTCTTTATGTTTGTTTTATATCTCAGTCCAGGTTCCACTTTTTTATGTTTGTTGGTTTTGTTTTTTGTTTAAACTGTAATTAGATGGAAGAATAGGGGAAAGTTTATCTTCTCTCTCTTCTAAGGAACAAAAGTTTTGTTTGGTTCATTTTTGTATTCTCATTTCCTTGCTAAGATTTTAAAAATTTTGTCATTTGTTTCAAGAATGTTTGTAACTTCTTGTTGAAGGATTTTTATGATTCCTGCTTTGAAATTCTTCTCAGATAATCCCAATATCGAAGTCATCTCAGTGTTGCCATCTGTTGATCATTTGTTTTTAGTTGTATTCAACTTTGTTCCTGGTATGATAAATGATTTCCAATTGTATCCTGGACATTTTGTGTATTACTTAGTGAGACTATAGATTTCATCTGATTTTTCTTTGTAGTAAGCAGTCACCCTGTTTAGTGTAGTGTATAGATCTAGGTGGGTGTCAATATCCAGTTCCCTGTTGAGACCTGAACATCACAATGTGAAGCTGAAGTGCTGACTTGGACCACCTCATTTCTGACACATGACATAGAAGTTCAGCTCCCACCTCAGTCCTACTGACACTTTCTAAGCAAAACTGCAGTGTTGATTGGCAAAGCCTCATTGCCACCAAGTGGATGTAAACATTTAGCTCCCTAACTGACCTTGCTGATCCTAGTGTAGGGTGGGAAGTAGTAAACTACACCTCACACAACCTTGTTCCACTTCATTGCTGTTGGGTGGGATGGAAACTCAGTTCTCCACTTGGCCTCGCTAACACTACACTGGCAGGGAAAGCGAAGTGCCCACTGGCACTGCTTTGTTCAACTTTGTTGCTTGTGGGTGGTGAAGGAAGTTTGGATTGTTGCTTGGATTCATACATACCATGCTGATGGGGGCATCAGATTGCCACCTACTACCACCATACATGGGTGAAGTTCAGTCTCCAGTTTGCCCTGCTGACATCATGGCTGTGAGGGAATCAGAGTACCCCTTCCTACAACAAGGAGGCTGTGGAACTTTACCTCTCCACTTATAGCTGCTACCACAAGTGAGAGACAGTTTTCCTCTAGTTTTTAGCTGTTGTAGAATGGATATTATATAAACAGTTTTTCTATTCTGCTAGGCTGTTTCCTGTTCCTTTGATTAGCAAACACTATTTGTTACTTTTGTCTTTATCTTTTGGTGGTTCAGGATTTCAGGCTACCCCAGTGTCCCATCTGAGCTATACTGGAAGAAAAATGGAAGCCTATGAAACTCACTTCTATATTTTCCTCAAGTCTTAAGATTTCTAGGCTGTTTGTTTTCTTCTTTTCACCTTTCAGAGACTCCACATGTTTATTCATTATGTTATGTCTAAAAGTAAAAAGTTCTAAGAGGGAGGATGAGGGAGGAATCAAGCACTCAAATTTGGCTGGAACCAAATCCATCATCCATTCATTTAGATTTTTAAAAATTCTTCTTCATCTTCTTCTGCCTGGGACTAGAGGGATGAACCTAAATTAGCATATCTAAGTGGTCAACCAATGATTGGACAGAAGTTTAACTCAAACACCTGAAATCAGTAAGGCTTCTGATTGCTACTGAGGCATCTGAGCACAGTAGGGGAGTGTGTTCAAAGTTCAGGTCATGTTCAAATATGCCTCAGTTGTCTATTAATCCTGTGGCCTTTTGCATGTCCTATGTGCATATGTGCAGCCTTTGGTCTGCTAGGAGTGTGTAGATAACTTGGGTTTTTGCCAGTCTCTGCTGTGCATTCCTGCAGAGTCAGTGTAGAGTATACTTGCTCTAAGCATGACCACAGCCTCAGGCTAGCAGAATTATTGACCCTGTTTGGTTTCCTGTCACTGAGAGTAACATTTCCACAACCCACAACTCTGAGATGGGTGTTGCCACCTGCTCATGATTGAGTGAGAACCTTTTGTTTGTGCTGCACTGCTGCTAGTTCTCATGGTCTGGGCCACTTTTACATAACCTCGCATCACTAAGTGGGGTGGGGTACAGGGGCTGTTGATTGGAGGAGGCCTGTGCAAAAATGACACAGAGTCCCACTGTTCTTACATATTTTTTATACTCAAATGCCTGTCCCTGACTGATTTGGTTATGACCGATCATTATGATGTTGTGCACCGTCATGAAGAGTAATGGTGGGACATACTCTGTATTCACCTTGCCTTCAACACATTGTAGAACCTACTCAAATCTGGGTGTCCCAGTTACTTAAAGAAAATTCTGAAAGAAACCAGTCTCAACTGTGATCCTGGAGCCTCTGCCTCTGAAACACTTTCTAGAAATAAACCAGATTCAGTTTTGTGTCAAAACAAGGATCTAGTAATATTTAAATTACTACAGAAGGTTGAAGCAACCTGGCTTTTCAAAAATGGAATGCTGCCCAGTAATAAAAGGATCAAACTGTTGATATATGTGACAATTTAGATGGACCCAAAGGGCATTATGATAGTGAAAAATAAAGTCAATATCAGAAATTACGTATTGTATGAGTCCATTTATCTCCTCAAAATGACCAAACTATAGAGATGAAGAATAGGCTGGTAGTTGCCAAGGACAGAGATGAAAGTGGTAAGGGATGGATATGATGACACAGGGGTGTATAACAGTCTGTTTATGGTAGTGAAACAAATTCTGTATCGTGATTGTTCTGGTGGTTACATGAATATGTACATGGGGTTGAAATGCATAGATCTTCACATATATACATTCACATATGCACACACAAATAAGTTCATGTTAACCTGTTGAAAGCAGAGTAAGGTCTGTAGTTTAGTTAACATTTTTGTACAATGTCAATTTCCTACTTTTGCTATTGCCCTACAGTTGTAGAAAATGTCACTATTGGAGGAAGCTGGGTGAAGAGTTCAAGGCCATCTATGTAGTACTTTTGCAATGTCCTGTAACTATAATTATTTTAAAATAAAAAGTTAAAAAAATAGTTGCCTTCTTATAAGCAAAAGCACAAATTCATACACACTTGCAAATTCTAAACTCCTGCTTTCTTGAAACGGTAGCCCAGTAAGAATGATCTTTCTTACAGATTTGATTTTAACCTCTTAAGGCAAATGCACATTTAGTCAGAACAACCCAAGGTTATTAAATTTGCATGAAATACAGGATCATTCTACATTACAAACTTTTTTCTTTAAAAAAATTAAAATAAAGTCTCCTTTTTCTGTCTATAAAATAGTCACAATTAAATAATGATTAGTTAAAAGGACTCAAAATATTAAAAATGAGCATAACAAATAAACTTTACTTAATTATACATAAATTCTTATTAAAGTTAATATACTACCTAGAATTATAATTAGCTAAAATTTCAATGACATTATTTATATGTACATATTTATGAATAAAAACAGAGGCTTATTTCTCCTATGCCCTATGGAATATATAATCCCTGAGGGTGAGCTAACATCTACTATCATAAATTAGGGTGTAAACACAGGCATCATAATTTCTTCCCTGCAGAGTTTACCATGATAGGGGAGGTCTTAGGGGAGACTTAAACCTGGATTTCTAATTACATCCAAAAAATTATAAGGCTTAAACAAATGCCATGTGCTCTATGACATGGTGCCTCTGGTGTCAAGGCTGTGGTTTTCCTTTTCATCCTTTTGGCAGATTTATAAATAGAAGTTTGATCTGCACTTCAGAATGCCTCCTGGAACATTCAGGTTGTAAGATCTATGCTTGATGCTCTTGCCAGTCAAGGGAAAAGAATATTCTGTGACTCCATCTGGTCATCTTTGATACCTGAAAAGCCAGTGCTTCCTCCAGGACAGTGGAGGTGAAACACACACAAAGGTCATCACTGAGTGGAAGGTGAGTGAGTTAATCAAGTTTCTATTTTACTCTCTCCTGTATGTTTCCAAAAAATGAGGAAGAGTATTACACTGAGTAATAAGAAACTCAGTGGTATGGAGCTCTGAGTCTACTGTCTTAATTTCTCTCATCTTATATTCTCTGTGTTGGCCACATCCTCAGTCTGGTAGCAAGACAGCCATCAGAGCATAGCAACCCTGGAGAAGGAGAGGAGATTTGTCTCTTTCTTAAAAAAATTAATGTGTGCTATACATATAGAAGAGATAAAGTATCTTAAGAATATAGTTTGGTAAATGTTTACAACTTAGCAACTAGTATAACTAGCCCCCAAGTAAATTATATTCTTCTCATGACCTCCGATAAAGACTCGTGAAAACACATTCACCTTCCTTTCTTCATCTGTCTAGGTAGCATGGAGTAGAGGAAAATGTGTAGAAATACTGGATGGTATGGTTAATTATAAATGTTAGGTTACCAAGGGTCTCTTCAATAGCTGTTATCAATTGTGACTTTATGGATTCTTATAGTATGGTATCTGGGAACCCTATAGATCGTGAGAGACTCCTGTCTGGGACCAGAATATTGGTACAGTCTCCACCCTAAAGGAATACTCTCTTACTTGATGATCATCACAGGTGAACTGAGGTGTCTAGAATAACAGAAACATGAGTACGAACTAGGAAGTAAACATGAAAGATGAGGGATGAGAGACACATACCCGTAACCCAAGCTCGCTGGCAGGTGGGCTTGTCCTTCAGCTACTGCACCTCTCTATCTTCTAGAAATGACAAGCATAATTCTCACAATCAGTATATGCAGACAAAACACAGAGTAGTTGAATTTTGAGGGGGTGGATGTGTTCCGTGAAACAAAGGAGAATTCTCCTGAATTCCACCAGTCTGAGTCTCCGCCTCATAAATGAGAATTTGTAACAAGAGAGCTGAGTTTTCTATTAATGGGATTTTCTTCTGTCCTCCCAGATTTTTGAAGATGAAACTGTCCTCTGGAAATGATTCCTTAGTGACTGAATTCATTCTTGCTGGATTAACAGATCGTCCAGAGCTCCAACAACCCCTCTTTTACCTGTTCCTAATGATCTACATCGTCACGATGGTGGGCAACCTTGGCTTGATCATTCTTATTGCTCTAAATTCTCACCTCCACACCCCCATGTACTATTTCCTCTTCAACCTCTCTTTCATTGATCTCTGTTACTCTTCTGTTTTCACTCCCCAAATGCTGATAAACTTTGTATCAAAGAAGAATATCATCTCCTATGTTGGGTGCATGACTCAGCTCTTTTTCTTCCTCTTTTTTGTCATCTCTGAATGCTACATGTTGACCTCAATGGCCTATGACCGCTATGTGGCCATCTGTAATCCATTGCTGTATAAGGTCACTATGTCCCATCGGGTCTGTTCTGTGCTAACCTTTGCAGCTTATACAATGGGATTTGCTGGAGCCACTGCCCACACAGGGTGCATGCTTAGACTGACCTTCTGCAGTGCTAATGTCATCAACCACTACTTGTGTGACATACTCCCCCTCCTCCAACTGTCTTGCACCAGCACCTATGTCAATGAGGTCGTAGTTCTTGTTGTTGTGGGTATTAATATCACAGTTCCCAGTTTTACCATCCTAATTTCTTACATTTTTATCCTCACTAGCATTCTTCATATCAAATCCACTCAAGGAAGATCAAAAGCCTTCAGTACTTGTAGCTCTCACGTCATTGCTCTTTCTCTCTTTTTTGGATCAGCAGCATTCATGTATCTTAAATATTCTTCTCCTGGATCTATGGACCAGGGAAAAGTTTCTTCTGTTTTCTATACTAATGTGGGGCCAATGCTCAACCCCCTCATCTATAGTTTGAGGAATAAGGATGTCAAAAGTGCACTGAGGAAAGTCCTGATTAAAATTCAGAGGAGACACATATTCTAATTAGATGCAGCTGAAACATAAAGAAATTGAAGGTTCTTAAATTTTTATTGGTGTTTTTCACGTGGAGACTTTGTTCATAACTTTGTTGCTTCTACAGATTGTGTTATGTGTGGTTTAGTACAATTGGTTTATTCCCCTTGTAGCTAATCTTGTCTAATTATTTGTTTTCATATGCCTTGCACCTCTCACAAGTTTACTAAATAAGAAACAGCATGTTTATTAAAAGAACATATGCACTAATATCTTTTATTATTGTTTCATACACTTTCTGTCTCCTGGGCTATTTTTAATCTGGATAAATTTTGATGAATTTTGTAAATTGCAAAAAAGTAAAAATTACAGCTTTCTCATCTAAACATAAGTCCCAAATATGATAGAAGCATTCTCATCTTATCAATATGTTACTTGCACAGGTAACAGGGTTCAATGAAATGTCCTCATTACAAACGGTGTGTAGCCTAAAGTAGAATCAGATCCTCTTGATCTTGTCTTTTTATTCTATTTTTCACCATTTTTCCTTTTATTACTATAATTTTTCTTGTTCTTTTTGAGAATGGCACAATCTGTACCACGTGCCACCAGCTTCTGAGATCCTCCATCAGCCCAGTCCATTTAATATTGCAGAGAATATGCATAACTCCACATTTTATTGCCACAGACAACATTAACAGAGGATGCTGAAAAAGATAATACATGTGTGTCTCAGGCTTCCAAAAAGGGGAGAAAATAGTTTATATTGCAAAGCTTTAACTTATTACTATCTAAAATGTCATCAAAATTTGGGAAAAACACCATATATTATTAGTTTCTGCTATAAATGCTATATTTTATTCTCTGTAGGAAAATACTATACATTGAGTTAGTAGAAATATTTTAGCTAATGGTTTACTCATTCAATGGGGTTTGCAATGAAAAAATGTTTATTAATGATAGTGAATTATATTTCTACAAATATTTCACGAGTTACTTAAACTTTGTCTCACCAGTAAGACATGAAACATATTTAACATAGAGGTTGTTTCTTATAATTCATCTATGTTTTTATATTTAGAATGTCAGATATTTGTGAGACCAATGAATACTTGTTTAATTGGAGTATCTTGTTAGATAACACCAATAATACATAAATTATTATAATATTAGTAATAACATATAATAAATAACAACAATTATAAATCAGAAGAACATTGGGGCTTAAGCTCTATTTTTGTAGGTGGACTGTGGCAGCCTTAGAAAATGTCTGTGCAGCTCCCCATCAAGAGAACCAGTGGTGGGAAGCGCGGTTGACTGCAGGTCTATAGCTGATACTTCTTTTGGACCCACCATGATGTTCAGACAGAGTCCAGACTTACTCTGAGCCAATTGCTCTCAGCCAATGACTTAGCAGGGTGGGTGGGACTTAACTAGAGCTGGCCAATTTCTGGGTCTAACATGGGTGTCTTCCAACAGGCAATCTTTGCCTAGAGACTTCTTATCACCCTGACCAAGACTTGTTAGAACTGCACTGTGGTTTGAGATTTTCCTACTTAATCCTCTCATTTCTTTCTCCTTTCTTATGTGTCAGACTTTCATCCTGGTCTGAGGCCTTCATCACTGACTCTCAGTCCCTCTCATTTTATCTTTCACATTTGGCATTTACCAAAATAAATGTGTTGCAAGTCTAATAAATTTCCTGGTATATTCTTCTTAGAGGACCCTAAATGACAAAGATGACTTACATTAGCTTATTTTAAAAATTAATATAATATTGTGATAATGAAGAGAGATTGGTTTTGTTATAAAGATAGGCAAATAAGTACCCGGGCCAAGATAGAGTATTCAGGAACAGATCCTCATTCGACAGTCAATTGTGGATAAAGCAACAGAGTAAGTCCATAGGGAAAGAAAAACTTTTAAGCACTTGGTGCTAGAAATATTGCCTACCCATAAGGAAACAATGAACCTTGGTTTCTACCTCACACCATACATAAAATTAATCTAAAATGGATCCAAACTACATTAAAAAACTTAGACTATAAATCTTCTACAAGAAAACATGGAAAAGCATGTTAGTGTAGGCATAGATTGCTTAGAAATATTCTAGAAAACACTAAACCCAAAAGAAAAACAAACTTCATTAAAATGAGAACATCTATTTATCAAAAAATATTCATAGGCAAACAACAGGCTGGAAGAATATTTGTAATATATACAAATATTGTGTTCAGAATATATATAACAACTCATTTATTAAAAGATACATCAATAATTAAAAAACCATTTAATAAATGGGCAAATTTTTAAAAAACAGATACCCTAAAGGAATGCATACAGATGGCTAACAAGCACATGCAAAAGTGCTTAATTTGCTGCACCACTTTAGCTGTATAGTCAGCAACTGGGTAGGACTGGCTTCCCTGCTATCCTATCCTCCCCTCACTGCCCTGCCTGGACTTTGCCCCTTGAGTGGCTCAATTTCTTATCAGGCCTTTTTACTGGTCTCCCTTCTTGTTGATCCTGGCAAACTCTGGGCAGAGCCTCTACATAAAAAGTTCAAGAACCAGCTGTGAGGCACCTCCAACACTCTATCCAAGCACCAGTCCTCTAGAACATCTCCTCTGAGATTCTAGAATTTGATTATGCTCCCTACTTCTATTTTTTCACCAGTCCTGGGAGTGGTAGCTATTTTCTGCAGTTCATTAGTCTTTCTATTTTCTCAGCATCATCCTTTTGCTCTTTCCCCCTGGCAATATCTGCATAACTAATTCTCTGTTTTAAATATCCTCTTAAGGAAATACATAGCATACTATTTGTTTTATTGGCTGGACCCATTTTGATACAGGGAACACATTTTATGTGATTTTGAAAGACTGTCTTGCCCATGTCACATCGTACAATCTTGTCCAGTTAGCACATGCAAAACCCTGATGGCAGAGAATAGTCTTTTAACTATGTAGTCTT
>VBSM01002946.1:140215-150632 GCA_008086735.1 Cheirogaleus medius
AGAGAGATACACTCTCATGATATGAGTTGATTCTACCTTGTCTAGCCATACAAGCAGCCATTTACATGCTCGACCAATCAGTTTTACACACCTTTGTGGTGTTGGCTGGTTTATCAAACTAAGTTTGACTTGGACTCCTGTCAAATTGAAAGAGCCCAGAATGTACCTTGTAAAAAACAGTGTGATAATCTATTTGTGTTACACAGTTCTTCATAGTGTAGTAAAGAAAGCAACTTTGCCTTTTGTGAGAGTTTCAAAGGTAAATCATCAGTTATCCACCTTACAATCCTGATTTGGCTCCTTCAAATTATTTTTGTTTCCTAATCTTAAAATACCTTTAAAGGGCACCCATTTTAGACACACATTAAGATACAACATTGTGGGGTGGAAGGGCATACCTCTAACCCTTCTTAGGGAGAGGCAAAGTTATACAATGTATCCAAAATGTAAAAAAACAAAAAACAAAAAAAACCTTTTGTCTGACGGAGGGCAGGCGGGAGGGGGGAGGAAGTGTAGAGTTACATAATGTGAGCCGTGCACGCCACCTGGGGATTGGACTCGCTTGAAGCTCTGTCATGTGTGGGGGACGGGTGGTAGGGGCAATGTATGTAACCCTAACAATATTTGTACCCCCATTATATGATGAAATAAAAGGGAAAAAAAGATACAACATTGCAAATATTCAGAACAATGGAAACAAATGTAAGATCTTAAAAGCTTTTAAAATGGAGCAAAAGTAACCCGTTTTCACAAAGAAATCAAGAATCATAGAAGTATTGAGCTCCTGAAGATTTTATTAATGCCTTCAAAATTTAGAGGAGCAGTGGTCTCTCAGTCAGTTGTCTATTTCTATGGAAATGGCCAATAAACAGAAATGTACTTACAGGCAATTTCAATCATGCAAGGTCAAAAGAAATTGTATTTCATGCACCTTTTCTCAAGAAAGAAAGGTTGTATTGTTCGGGCAAGTGTTAACAGCAAGTGTAACAGCTCTTGTCAGCAAGTGTTAACAGCTCCTGTAACAGTTCTTGACCAGGGAAATAACGGAGCAGCACACGGAGAGTCGGAGAACAGCCTTTATTCCGCCAGCAGCTCAGCCAACTTCTGATGTTCTGACCCCCATTCCTTGTTCTCCTCCAGTTTTTATACCCTTGGTAGGACTCAAAAAGCATCCAATTAGCAACAAGCTTTAACATCCAATCAGCAACAAGCTTTAACATCCAATCAGCAACATAACATTCAATCAGGAATAAGCTTTAACATCCAATCAGAAACAAGCTATAACATTCAATCAGGAACAAACTTTAACATCCAATCAGGATCGCGCGAGCTGTGTGGCTGTAGAGGGGTCTGGAGCACAGCAGCGGGACGGAGCAGGAGTGGCAGGGAGGCTGCAAGCAGCCACGTCCGCTTTCCCTGTCAGTATGTCTTGTACAAAAATGAGCAAGGAAACCAAGAAATAGGAAGATGAATGATCCAGGAAATAGAAAATCTAGTACATGATAAAGGTAAAGGAAATTCTTAGCATAATGATGAAGAAAAAGATACAAGATTTCAGATTTATATCATAGATGGAAAATGATTTCTTAAGATGGAAGTTTGTTAAAAACTTCAAGAGTTTATATAAGAAGATGAAATTGAATCCTCATGATTGAATGTATTAACACTAAGAGGAGGTTTATAAAAAAAATGAGGAAGAAGTTGGAAAAGAATCAGGGAAAATACACAGAATAATAAGGAAAAAATAAAAATGTTATAGAAATGAAAACAATCCTAGCATTTGATAGATTAGATGTAAATTATGTTTAAAATAGGCTTAATAATGTAACATAGGAATACTCATATAACTGAATTTATGATTATAATCATATTGGTGAAGATGAGGAATGTGGAGCAAGAAGAGAAGGGTGTGTGTGTATGCAGCAGTTGTGGGGGCTGAAATCGTCCAAATTCTCACCTTTTATACAAATCCAAGTTGGGAAACAGAGTAATCTGAAATTGAGATGAAGAGAGACTACAAAGGCTAGTTAAGTGAGAGGAAAGTCCAGATCTCTCAAGGAGGTGTTTTCCTTGAGCCTTGAACACTGATGAAACTAGTGACTGAGAAGAAGGTACTTAAGTTTAGTTTATGGATTAGTTGCCCAGATGGTGGTAAAAGTAATATGGGAAATGGTGACCTGATAAGGAGCATCCCTGGGAATTGTAAGAAAATGATGAATTCAGTTTGCTGCACTTTGAGCTTAAACCCATAAATGGCCATAAAATAGAACTTGCTGAAAAGCACTTATGTCCAGTCTATATGGACAGAGCAGTGGTTCTCAAATATGGGTAATTTTGCCACCAAAGGGATATTTGACAGTGGAGAATACTTTGATTGTAGCTACTCATATGTCAATTGGGGGGACACTATTAGTATCTAATGGGTAAAGCAGGGATGCCATGCATCCTATACTGCACAGGACAGCTCCACAACAAAAAATGATCTCATCCCAAATGGCAAAAGTGCCAAGATTGAGGAACCTTGATTTATATGAAAATAGATGTGGAAAAGGGAAAGGGATACTAACATCTAAAAGGCACTTTTTATGTGTCAGGCACATTTAAAATACTTTATGTGAATTAACTTATGTAATTCCCACAACTCTATGAGATAGCTCTTTTGATAACCTCAATTTATAACCATACATAGGTATATGTAGATCCAAATATACACAGATGAAGATCAGAGTAGTTCAGTCACTTGTCTACAGTCTCATATCATGTTTTCCCGAAAATAAGACAGGGTCTTATATTTATTTTTCCTCACGAACACACCCTAGGGCTTATTTTCAGGGGATGTGTTATTGTTTTAAGTAGGGTACAACAATCTACATTTATTCAAATATAGTTAAGTCATCTTCTTCTGGAACATCATCATAACTCTAAATCCCGAATTCCATCCTGAATTTCTTGCGACTCTATTTCCTTTAGAGCCATTGGCCCTAATCTCTCATGTCGAGCAATAGAGCTCTCATGGAGAAGATGAGAAGGGCTGCTCGTCTTCTTTACTGCTCCGTGATGAATTACATGGGTTGTGTAGATACGCTGCATAGCCACGCCCATCACTAGGTCTTATTTTCGGGGTAGGGCTTATATTGCGCAAAAGCTTAGGAATCCTGCTAGGGCTTATTTTATGGGTAGGTCTTATTTTCAGGGAAGCACGATAATTAGGAAGTTAAGAAGTCTGGATGTGAGTTCAGTCTCACCGGAGGGCTCACTCCCACTCTCTCAACCACGTTACTACATATCTTTATTGAGGTGAAATCCACAGGCATATGCAGTGTTAAAGCTATGATGCAATATTTTACTAATGCAACCCCAGCGGCTTGTAGAAAAGTAGTAGAAATGGCAAGTGACTATGACCCTAGACTTTCCTCTTGTTGAAAGGAACATAGACTCCAGGGGATGAAGATGAAGGCGACAAAGGGGGCCGCCCACTACTCTGAATTGGGGATTAGAATTTCCCAAGATGAAATTACAAACTGGGTAGAACAAGGAGTCCCAAAGGATCTGATGTTATGTCTGTGACACAGTATGTAAACACAGGCTCAGTAATATCTACCCTCCAGGGGCTCATAAAACTAGGGGAGGAAATCATAAAGCAGAGAATAATTTTCTTTGCTTCTAATCAATTCTACCAGGACTGCAGAGTGTGAGATAGATTTTCATTTGAGTTAGCTCTTTAGAAGTTTCATCAAGGTAATTGTTTTCCTCTTTGTAAGGGAAGAGAATCACATGTGAAAATTCTCAAATAGACATCATGGCATATTCCCTAGAATAACTCTTCTAGCATGGCAAAGACTGAAGTCTCTGTGATGGCTATTACCTCCCTTCATCAGAAACCTTCACCCGCTCCGGAGAGTGGGGAGGAAGGGCCCTAAGTTCAGCAGTGATCAGTCCTCCAAAGATCAGAAGGTGAGCATTGAATCGCTTTTGTCTTGATAATTTCTTTTCAAACACAAAACTATGTAAGTCCAAGGTTATGGGGGCACACTATCTATTTATTGCTCTATTCAGCCCTAATCTTTAGAGAAGCCTAAGGAGAGGGAGGGAAAGATGTGCAGAGACATTCGGAGGACTACTAGTGTTCTCTCTGCACAGACACATGTGGGTAGGGGGAAGGTGGAAATGGGAAACACTCGGGAATCACCATGAAAAGTTTGCTTTTTAGATACCTTGTTGTGTGTTTTCACACAACCATGAAATTTCAAACCAGCAGATTCAGGTCTCCCTCTGGATATAAAAAGGAGGGTCCATTGTTAATGTCGCCTTCTGCCTTGTTCCTGCAGATCACACCTGTGGAGTGAATGGCTATGGAAAATGACTCTTCAGTGACAGAGTTTATTCTCATGGGATTAACAGATCAGCCTGAGCTCCAACTGCCCCTGTTTTTTCTGTTCTGGGTGAACTACATGGTCACTGTGGTGGGAAATCTAAGCTTAATTAATCTAATTTGCCTGAATTCACACCTTCACACCCCCATGTACTTTTTCATCTTCAATCTGTCCTTCATTGATCTCTGTTATTCATTTGTCCTTACACCCAAAATGCTGATGAGCTTTATTTCAGAGAGGAACACCATCTCCTTTACAGGATGCATGACTCAGCTATTTTTCTTCTGCTTTTTTGTCAACTCTGAGTGCTGTGTGCTGACAGCCATGGCCTAGTCACTATGTGGCCATCTGTAAGCCCCTGCTGTACCCGGTGGTCATGTCCCCTCAGAGATGTTCTCTGCTGATAGTGGGCTCATACCTGATGGGGTTTGCTGGTGGCATGGTGCACACAGGGTGTATGATGAGGCTCACCTTTTGTGATTCCAACATCATCAACCATTACATGTGTGACATCTTCCCCCTCCTCCAGCTCTCCTGCAGTGGCACCTATGCCAATGAGCTGGTGAGTGCTGTTATTGGGGCCACAGTTGCCACAGTATCTAGCCTCATTATCACCATCTCTTATGCTTTGATTCTTTTCAATATCCTTCACATGTCCTCAGCTAAGGGTTGGTCCAAAGCCATCAGCACCTGTAGCTCCCACCTAATGACTGTTGGGCTCTTTTATGGCTTTGGGCTGCTCACTGATATTAAGCCATCATCTGCTGGGTCTGTGGGCCAGGAGAAATTTTTTTCAGTGTTTTACACCAATGTGGTTCCCATGTTGAACCCTCTCATTTATAGCCTGAGGAACAAGGATGTCAAACTTGCTCTGAAGAAAAACCTTGAAGAAAATGAGAAACCGAGCAGAGCCAGTGGTGCTGCCTTAGTCCCTGTCTCTACTGCTTTCTCTCCTCTTCCCACTCCTCCTCATCCTATTCCTCCTTTTCTTCTTTTCCTTTTCTTCATCCTTCTTTCCAAGTCTTCTTGACAAATTTCTACATTAACATCTCCTTATCTCTCAACATGCAATGTAACCATGTGGGCCTATTCTTGGACTCGAGAGTCATCTCAGCCCCACAGCGGCCCCAACCGGATCCTTATTCCCCTTACCAGATGGAGATCTATAGCCTTTCCTGTGTAAGGATAGTGCTACTGCCTATTTTTTCTTATCTGTCTTCTCCTTCCAAAATGAGCCAGGGAGTTGGATGCTGTCTGACAAGATTATTTCTTTCTTGCTTTCTCTCAAGCAATTACAGAGATCCCTGTTCTGTTTCAAGGGTTTTATTACTTATTTCTTACTGCATTAACACAGAGGATGGGTGACAACAATTGGGTGTACCTGATTAAAGTTGTAACAATGTCCAGAATGTTTCATGATTCTTTTAGTATTGGTTCTTATTAAGGATTTTTAGCCTCATATCTGTAATACCTTGTTGTGTACCTTATTGTACTGAGGTCCTGTTCTTATGGATGTTTGCAGGTGGACTGTGTTCATCACTCTGCTCGCCAGTGATGCCATTGCATTGGTCTGCTTATATTTTGTTATAATAAAATAAGCACTGTCATTCACTTGTATATGTACCTGTGTGTTGTGATAATGATTAAAAATTACACAGTGATATTCTTGGTGATAGAATATTGTCACGTGCGATGTCAAGATTCTTTGTTTGGCTAGCTGTGTAAGAAGGGGTACCATTTTGAAATGAAGATCAAATACTTCTTTTAAAACACAAACAAATATATATGACATGAACCTTGTCTGATTGGGATTTATTCTTTCAGATAGTAAATTTCATTTCTCCCTATTGTTTCTTAAAAGAAAAAATTAAATGAGGCCCATACTATGTGCCACTTCTTCTTCTTTTTCTTTTTTTTTTTTTTACAAAATCTATTAAACAGAAGTCTCCTTACCCCATTCTTCAGATGAGGAAATGGTATGTGATTGATCAAGGCAACACAAGTAATGGTACCCATCCTGGTTTTTGAAGCTATTTTTCATTCTATGATGAAATGGAAGAAACGAAAGGAGAATTGTGAGAGAACGGAGTGAACTTCAAGAGAGTTATTTCAAAAGGAGCATGAAATTAGGGGTCATTTGGGAATGATGCCTTCAGCCAAGGTGCCTGTGGCAGAGAGATGATCCTGAAGGCTTTCATGTGCAACTAGAAAAATGCACCTCCCTCTGCAGAAGTTTGATTTCAAGGTGGAGTAAACAGGTGGGCTACAAAAAATGTTTCATGCAGATCTTTTTGCAATAGTGACCATTTCCTGGTATGGTGAGGCTGAGGAGTGTGAGTTAAGCCTTCCTGGTGAGGCATGTCAAGATTTCCACAGTAGTACATGTACTGTAACAAGTTTATTAGGTATTATGCCATCATTTGGAAGCAAAAAAAAGTTATTCATAATTACGGCAATACAAAATTGGTCCACAAAATTTTATTTTATGTGCTATACAGAAATTAAACTGTCAATTGCCCATTGTTACTTTTGAGGAATTCAGGGCAAAATGCCCTCCAAAGGATATATTATAGGCAGGGGAAATGGGTAATTATTGCTGTAATTTTTATGTTTATAGAAAGATAGCACAATGTTTGAGAAGGTCTAAAACTATCTTATAAACTATGGTTTATAAGAATAGCCTTAGAAGTTGATGCTGCCAGTTATTTATTTCAATATGATTAAATTTATTGCTATTAGAGCAGAGTCAAGCATTTATTTATATATTATAATACTTATCTCACTATTTTCATTTTGTTTAAAACTTTTATTCCTCAGGCAGAATCTGAATGCCTAGTCTTTTCCTCTATCCTCCTTTTGCCTACATTCGTTATAGTGTCTGGTTAAACAGAAAGCTTAAAATCGTTTTGTTTGCATTTTGCTCTAAAGCACATATTTTAAGAGTTTGCATGCTTTCATAAAGACAGAGAATGAGGTGTGTAACATCCATGTCCATAAACCCTTATTACTTAACAAAAAAGTAAAATATGAGCCGCAGGCATAGTAGATACCTGTGGTCTCAGTACTACTAATGTATTAGAGTCACCACCAATCCTTGTTGGAAAACAAATCAGCAAATAGATTGACTCAGTTCTGTGAAGTCAACAGGTTTATTTTAGAGGTTGAATTTCTTGTATTGACCCAGCAAAAATAATTGGTTTAACTTTTTAAGTAAAACAACATTTGTAATATTTATAACTAAAATTATTTAAATTAAATCCTATTATTTTTTTAAACTGCATAGTTACTGTTTCTGTTGCTCTTTAGTTTATTTTCTTTTTCTTTTTTTTATTTTGGAATATTACAGGGCCACAAGCCTTTAGGTTATATATATTGCCTTTGCAGGACCCAAGTCAGAGCTACAAGTGTGCCCATCTCCCAAGAGAGTGTGCACCCATTAGGTGTGAATATACCCATCCCCTCCTCCCCCCTCCCACCTGTCCAACAACCACTAAACGATACTTCCATATGTGCATATAAGTGATGATCAATTAGTACCTATTTGATGGTGAGTACATGTGGTGCTTGTTTTTCCATTCTTGTGATACTTCACTTCGAAGAATGGTCTCCAGCACTATCCAGGATGACATAAGAGGTGCTAGTTCACCATTGTTTTTGTTGGTTGAGTAGTACTTCATGGTATACATGTACCACATTTTATTAATTGACTGATGTATTCAAGGGCACTTGGGTTGTTTCTACATCTATGCAATTATGAGTTGTGCTGCTATAAATATTTGAGTGCAGATGTCTTTATTATAGAATGTCTTTTGTTCTTTTGGGTAGATGCCCAGTAGTGGGATTGCTGGATCAAATAGTATTTGTACTTTTAGTTCTTTGAACTGTCTCCATATTACGTTGCATAGATGCTATACTAGTTTGCAGTCCCACCAGAGTGTACGAGTGTTCCTATATTTCCGCATCCATGCCAACGTTTGCTGTTTTGGGACTTTTTGATAAAAGCCATTCTCACTGAAGTTAGGTGATATCTCATCGTGCTTTTGATTTGCATTTCCCTAAGGATTAGAAATGTTGAGCACTTTTTTATATGTTTGTTGGCCATTAGTCTATCTTCTTTTGAAAAGTTTCTGTTCATGTCATTTGCCACTTTTTAATGGCTTTGCCTGATCTTTTCTTGCTGATTTGCCTGAGTTCAATATAGATTCTAGTCATTAGCCCTTTGTCAGATGTGTAGCATGCAAATATTTTCTCCCATTCTGTAGTTTGTCTGTTTGCTCTACTGATAGTTTCTTTGGCTGTGCAAAAACTTTTTAATTTGATTAGGTCCCATTTATTTATTTTTGTTGATGCTTTGTTGCTTTTGGGGTCTTCTTCATAAATTCTTTGCCTAGGACAATGTTTATAAGAGTTTTTCCAGCATTTCCTTCCAGAGAATTCTCCCATATCTTACCCAATTCTACACAGGTGTTACCACAAGGAGTCTGCAAGAGTCACAATGTTATTGAGCATGGGGCACCCCCAGTTCTGATATGGAGCAGTATCCAAAGATTTATATCAGAACACTAAATTCCCTTTGATTACCTGGAAAGCCTTTTCAAGAGGATGAGTTGCAATAAGCCCAGACTCTGAAGATTAGATTAAATACCTAACTCTTCAATATCCAGACATTGACAAACATCCACAAACATGAAAAATGTCCAGTAAAACATGACCTCGCCAAATTAACTAAATAAGACACCAGTGACCAATTATGGAGTAATGGAGATATGTGGCCTTTCAAAAATGGAATTCAAAATAGCTATTCTGAAGAAGCTAAATGAACTTCAAGAAAACAGAGAAAGGAATTCTGAAGCCTATTAGAGAAATTTGACAAAGAGATTGAAACATTTTTTAAAAAATGAAGCAGAAAATCTGGAACTGAAAAATTCAGTTGACAAAATGAAAAATGTATCAGAATTTCTCAATATGATAATTGATCAAGCAGAAAAAAGAATTAGACAGGCTATTTGATAATACACAAACAGAAGAGAAAAAAGAAAAAAAGAATAAAAAAGAATGAAGCACACCTACAACATCTAGTACATGTAGTAAATGGCCTCAAAAGGGCAACTGAACAGTTATTTCCCTTGAAGAGGAGGTGGAGAGAGAGATGGGGACAGGAAATTTATTCAAAGAAATAATAACAGAGAACTTTCCAAACCTAGAGAAAAATACCAATATTCAGATACAAGAAGGTCATAAAATGACAAGGAGATTTAACCCAAACAAGTTTACCTCAATGCTTTTAACAATCAAGCCTCCAAAGGTCAAAGATAAAGAAAAGGTCCTAAGGTAAGCAGGAAAAAAGAAAAAAAAAGGAAACCATAAAAGAGCTCCAACATGACTGGCAACAGATTTTCAGTGGAAACTTCATAGGCCAGGAGAGAGAGCAATGACATATGCAAAGTGCTAAAGCAAAAAACCAATGCTAGAATATTATACCTTACAAAAATATATTTCAAACATGAAAGACAAAAGAAGAAATTCCAGAGAAACAAAAGTTGAGGGTTTTCATCAACACCAGAACTGTCCTACAAGAAATACTAAAAGGAATTCTTCCATCGGAAATAGAAGGACATTAACGAACAATAACAAAAATCTGAAGATATTAAACTCACTAGTAAGTAAACAAATATAGATACTCTATTGCTGTGATTGTGGTATATAAACATTTACATCTTGAGTAAGAAGACTAAAAGACAAATCTATCAAAAACAATAAATTCAAATGTTTAAGTTAAAGTATAAAAAGATACAAATGGAAAAAATAAACAAGTCTCCACCTTAAGTCCTGTGCTGTCTGTGACATCCTTTGAAATCTAGGTGGAGGAAGCCATGCCCCCAAGCTCTTGCATTCTGTATACCTGCAGACTTAAAGCCAGCTGGACACTGCCAAGAGTTGCTGCTTAGACATGATGGAATGGCAGTTCAAGCCACAAATAGGCCTGCTTGAGTCATGGCTGGTGCAGCCAAGAAGCAGTGTTCCAGAACACAGGGAGTAGATAC
>VBSM01002946.1:164346-184807 GCA_008086735.1 Cheirogaleus medius
AAAAAAAAAGGCATGTGAGAAAAATGACCCCAACAACATATCATTAGCCCAGGACCCAAAGAGATACACAGTCATTAATTAAGAGGTCCCTCTGTAGGGAATGTTTGCTGAGGATTTAGTAACTGCAATTTAATCTGAATTTGTATCGTGTTCTGTGGAACACTATTTATTGTGCACTGTCCAATGAGTTTTGGTAAAAATTATAATATGTAATGGTCATCCAATATTATTATTTGAGGAATGAAGGCAGAAACACTGTGGCCATGTTTGTGGGGAATTTTGAGAAAAGAAATAGCAACTTCTTGATAAAGAATTTTTAGTGATTTTTGAAACTCAGGTTAGGAAGACAAAATTTAGAATGTAAAATTATGAGAAAATGAAATACCTATGTATTACTCTCTTCTTTTTCGAAAACCCTAGGATATTACAGAGATCACAGGATTTATCCGAGTAGGATAAAAGCTTAAGTTATTTGATATTTAAAAAGTTAATCCTAGAAGTCTGGAGGGCCTGGGAACAACCAAATTACACTTGTTTTTCTTGGTTTCCATATGCTGATTCTATATGGATTTTAACCTTTAAAAACTTCAAATTGTAGCTGAGAGAGATATGATAATTTGAAAGAAACACTGGTAAATAAAACAAATTATGTCAGTGTCTTTCCTGGAATAGGATGTTGGATCATATTTCCTTTTAGGAAATAGACAAAAATATGACTACTCAAAAATCATCAATCTGATATAAAAAGTAATAATTAAACATTTTCAATATGACTATATTATTTACGATTTTATAATTTTTCTAATCTCTAGTCAATATTTTGACACTACAAAATTCAGTATAGTTTGTTGGTGTGTTTGTTTTTGATGTTCAGCAATGCTAAATCCTTGATTTATGGATTGAAATGGTCATTCATTCCCCATTTGCTGGTCCCAGTATGAGCATCCTTTGTAACAGAGTAGTCACGCCTCCTCCCATAGATATGAAAGGGAAATATTGACAGTGGGAAATATGTAACAGAGGGAACGGCCTGGAAAAAACAATAAAAATATTTTCTGTCTCTTTAAAACACACTTCACTCCTTTTTGAGAAATAAAGCCTGAATCCCTGCCTCAGGCCAGTGGTTGGGAGGGGCAGGGTAAGTCTTTTGTTTATTTATTTGTGCAACAGGAGGTGGCCCAGCTTGACCTGGTAAAGGGAGTTCCTGGGCAGAGGTCATGACATTGTCTTCAGTGGAGATGGGATGATCAGAATCATCAACTGTAGTTAGCAGTAATTGCCTCAGCTGAGAACCCATCCTTTAAAAGCTCTTTATTTCTGCAAATGTTCAGGAAATTTGGATTTTAAGATGTAAAAGTCTACCATTTTTCCTCCTTTGCTAGCAAAGTACTAAAACTCTTTCCTCCTCCCCATACCACTTCTACTTGTTCTTCTGATTCAGCCTAATGGACAAGTGCTAAATTTTTGGTAACAGCTTGATTTTCCCTCAATGAGTTCTATTTTTATAAAATATTTGAAGTTGGTTGGAAGTTTCTTTTCATTGTTTCTCTTATTTACTGTCCCTTTTGATGAAATTCTTCTCATTATTGATAAATATATATTAAATATGTATATTAATTAATATATATTAATTAAACTAAGTGGCAAATCAAGTAGGTGGTTTATCTGTAGGGCTTTGCTGTGTAAAATATGTACCTTCAAACACTAAAATATCATTCATTCTCCTGAAGTGTTGCATTCTTAAGCAGAGCCTCCTTTTCCTCTGTGAGCAGGATGCTGGTGGAATGACATGCACCATTCAAAGTCTCTCTCTGATATAGGATTGAATTAATCCACTCCAAATATCAATCTAGAGACATGTGCAGATGTTACTGTTGCTCTTTGGAGGAGCCTGTTTATAGTTTCCTCTGCATTGTGGATCTGTCAGTCTGTGTGCTCCTCTGGGAAGAACTGGGAGGCAAACAGGGGAGGGAATCCAAGCTCCCATTTCATAGATGATGGGTCTGGTACCCAGAGATATTCATGGTTTGTTCCAAATCACCACTTATAGTGCTCAGGCTACATCTTGAGTTATTCATATTTGAGTGTACATCTTTTAGGTTCTTTTTATTATACAAAATTCACCTACTTTTAATAAGCAGTGAAAGTTGAACCACAATTTTAGTGAATAAAAATTTTCTCAGAACACAAAAGCATGACACCCAAATAAGGAAAATGTCCAGAAAATATCTCTCACATTTATATTTGACAAGACAGTTAGCTAATTTTTTGTTTTGTTTTTGTTTTTTTTGTTTTGTAAGAGAGTTTTTATTTATTTTTTAATTTCAGCGTATTGTGGGGGTACAAATGTTAAGGTTACGTATATTGCCCTTGTCCCCCTCCTCGAGTCAGAGCTTTAAGCATGACCATCCCCCAGACGGTGCACCTCACACTCATTATGTTTGTATATACCCATCCCCTCCTCAGCCCTCCCACCAGCCCAACACCCGATAAATGTTCAACCTCTGCGGAAAGCAATATGGAGATACCTTAAAGCGATACAAGTAGATCTACCATTTGATCCAGCAATCCCATTACTGGGCATCTACCCAAAAGAACAAAAGACATTCTATAAAAAAGACATCTGCACTCGAATGTTTATAGCAGCATAATTCACAATTGCAAAGTTGTGGAAACAACCCAATTGCTCATCAATACATGAGTGGATTAATAAAATGTGGTATATGTACACCATGGAGTACTATTCAGCTATAAGAAACAATGGTGATATAGCATCTCTTGTATTTTCCCGGATATGGAACCCATTCTACTAAGTGAAGTATCCCAAGAATGGAAAAATAAGCACCATATGTACTCACCAGCAAATTGTTATTAACTGATCAACACCTAAGTGGACATATAGGAATAACAGTTAACTAAATTTGAATGTGTGTATATATATATATTTTTTAATATTGTCCTATATAATAAATGAGAACACATAAGGGTGGCCTAGGTGATTGTGGGGGAAAAGGCAAAACTTCCCTTCACCATCAGAAGCTTTGCTGAAGAATCAATTCACAATAAAGCAGGTTAATAAGAGACAAGTTACCAAATTTGTTTAACATGTATACATGGGAACACCCAGAAAATAAGGATTCAGCTCCTCAGTGGGGTTCAGACGCTTTTATGCCTTTCTGGTAAAGTGGGTTATGGGAGGGGAAAAATAAGAACTGTGTCCAGGGGCAACAAAGGACCACCAGGAAGGATGAATGGATGGGAAAAAAAAGATTAACTGGTAAACAGTTCCCTTCTGGAGTTTAGATGAGTCTGAGAGATAGAACATTATCTTAAAGAATCTGTTCAGTGTGGTCACATCCTTGGTATTACAGGGAGAGAAAGAAAAGAACAGTTGTACCCCTAGGTGGGTCTGGATCTCAGGAAGATAAAGACACTTCAATGATTTTGGGAGAGTCAATAGTGGTGGTGGGGGGCGGGGGAAGTCAGACAGACCTTGAGAACTCTTCAGTTAGCCCAGAATGACAAAACATATTTTGGGGTAAAATATTTCTAATTTCCTTTGTAGCATACTGGGCTATTAGGCCAATGGCTGTCTTCCTAGCTTTTGTTTACTGCCTGCTTGCTGACTGCAGCTTACCGCAGGGCATTATGGGCTGAAACAAAATGCAGGAGAAAGTGCTATTCCGGAGGCCGCCCGGGACAGATTAAGACCAGTCAAGGACAGGGTGAAGTAAAAGGCTGAAAAAATGGCAGATAAGGAGCTTACCAATCACTGTAACGGGCAGCTGCATAATCAGAATATAGAACGAATCACTGTACAGGGAAGATGCATGATCAGTGCGTGGACAGCTTATGTGCACTGAGTATAAAAAGCTTACACCCAACCCATTCGGGGTCCCCGCCTGAATAGAGGCCACTGCGTTGGTGCTCTGAGGCTTGGACCCTAGTTAGCTAGATAATAAAACTCCTTTTGGTGATTACAGCCTCGGTGACTCTGTCTCTCTGTCCCGAGGTCCTGCGGATCTGGGCTCTAACACCTTCATAATCATTCTAGTTACCGGTGCTTACTAAGTCCCAGAGTCAGAAGTAAATTCTTGTGTTCAATATCTATTTGCTCTCACATCATTGCTATTTGTTAGGCACCGGTACGATTAGCCCAGTGTGCAGAAAGGCTGCTGTTCACTCTTCTTCCAGAACTCACATTTCTCAGTCTTTCCTGGAGTGCAGTCTGGCATTGAAAGTTCCAGACATGATGGGCGCCACTTCAGGGCCACATTGTCCCCTTTCCATGTTCTCTTCTACATTTTCTGGGCTGCATGTAGATGATGATAAGGCAACACTTAGGTGATGAAACTGTAAAGGAGATCCAGCGGGTGATTGCAACAGAATCAGAATAGGGAATAGGAGAATGGATGGAGCTACAATCAAGACCAGGAACATGGAGGGCTGTGCGGTGCTGGCAATATTCTATTTATAGATCTGCATGGTGGTTACAAGCTGCTCATTTTATCGTAGGTGGAAGTATATATATTTTATATATACGTATACTTTTATATACGTATATATGGTAAATTTTATAAAAAATAATGTTACAAAACTTTGATTAGAACTCTACTAAATTGAATAAACTAATCCATGAGCATGATTTAGAATAAAGCCCCAATATATAGGAACAGCCTACCTAGTACAGATGGCCCACACAGAAGGTGGTCCACAGGAGTTGGCTCAAACTTAAAAAAAAGGTTACAGTAATTCAGATAATAGCATGGGAGAGATGATTTCTTTACCAGACCAGATAATACATTTAAACATTACTCCCAATGTCTGTGGGAGGAGGACACATCTGTACGATCCCATGGTATAGATCTGGAGTATATTTTATATCATTATGCTTAGTTAAAGGTATAATAAAGAGGGTATAGTTCTCATTCCATATCATATAATTTTCTCAACCCTTTCTACTCTAGTAAGTTTTTCCTATAAAAAATACTTCAGGCATTATTTTGATGGCTCTGTAATGAAACTAATTTAGGAATATAACAATATAGAATATTAGGATTAGAGAAAAAAAATTTGCTTCAATCACTAAAATTGTTATCAAACAATGACTGAATCAGGATGAGGTATCACAATGGCAATTCAGTTTCAGAGTGATTCAGCAGTTAGTACCTCTGAGTTAAGTCCCAAAATATTGGGTTTGGGCATTTTATGTCACTGCATGGATAAGCATTATTTCTGGAAATCAGGATAGACCAGAGTGAACTTAGTTAAGGGAAGTAGAGAGTAGATAAATAGTTGGCCTCTGGTTTTTACATATGTGTGTGTGTGAGAGTGTGTATGTACATAGTAATCATCAAATGTTTTCACTATTTTCACATTAGGAATTTGCCATGAATTCAAAATCAATGATTACATTTATAAATGTGGTAAAATGAAGCTTTTGGTAGTTATTGCTAGAAATGATAAAATAAAAAGAAACAGAAGATTAGAATTAGAAAGTGACAATTAGATAATAAAGGGGCAAGGACAAAGGCTTTCTCACCACTGATACTGGTGTTGAAAGTGCGCAGGGGTTTCAGTCTCGGTGCAGTTGCTAATTGCACAAAATCTAATTATTGAGACAATGAGGACTATTAAGGAAGAAAGGAATTTTTAATATGACAGACGTCTTGTCCAGGAGAATGGGAGAAGCTGCCTCAAACCCATCTCTCTGAATAATGGACATTATAGGCTTTTTTCCCCTTTTATTTCATCATATTATGGGGGTACAAATATTGTTAGGGATACATATATTGCCCCTGCCACCCCTCCCCCCCCCGCCATGCCATAGCTTCAAGCGTGTCCAACCCCCAGGTGGTGCACACCACACCCATTATGTAAGTATACACCCTCCTCTCCGCCCCCCTCCCACCTGCCCACCACCCGATAAAAGTGTTTTTTTTGACATTTTGGTTACATTGTATATCTTTGCCTCTCCCTAAGAAGGGTTAGAGGTATTCCCCCCTGGCCCCCACAATGCTCGCCACATCCAGGGCCAAGTTCCTTGGGTCAGGTTGCAGTGTAACTAACAAGCAGCTCCATGCATTGGGGACATGTTGTGGGGCATGGTGAATCTTGGCCTCAGAGTCTGCCCTGGGGCTTTCAGAATCTTAGCGCCATTGTCTTGCAGAAAATCCACCATTTCTGGGAAACAACTAAAAAAGTCCAGTAGTTAGTTAAGGGAGAGGATTATAAAAAATATATAAGGGTCATTGAAATTTGTTCATAGAGCTGGTTACACTGGGATTAGGAAATGTGAAAGGTTAATATTACTTTGACAGAATTTTGACTTGAATCTTTGGATTGAAGTTTCCAAACTAGCAAAATATGCAGAGGTAGAGATTCAATTAAATTTTCAATTTGCTTTTGTATTACTCAGGCAAAAGACTTCTAATATTCTCTTATTTAAAAATGCATTTAATTAGTTCTTAAATTTCTAAACCCCTCCCTAGTTTCCAAGGAAAGCTCAATTTAAGAATTTATTTCTATGTACTGATTTTCCCTGCTTACTAAGATGATGTTTTGTATTGGAATTCATTTAATATTGTAATGTATGGCAGATTTCTAGGTGCCAATAAACAACTGTGGATTAAACAGTACTTACTGAAATAATGTCTGTCACACCTCAGAACATGAACATCTGCTTTGTGGTTTTAACCTTTGATCCATACTTTGTCTCTGGTCTGGATTTCCTCTGTCCTCCTTTTCTGTATTCTGTTACTTACTGCTACTACCTTCCTGCAAGCACTTTCTGATTGCCTAAGACAGGGTAAGTGTTCCCTTCTCTGGCATCCACTCCAGCGGAGTTTTCTTCTACTGCAACATGTATCACATTGTATCATAAATGCTTTTTATATTCATTTGTTATTCGGAATAAAGTGTAACCAGAAGCAGATACTTTTCCCACAAAAAGAGTGAGCCTTTACTCAGAGAACACACCCAAATGTATTGGAAAAAAACAAAGGAAAACAACAATGACAAAAATGTGTCAATGACACTTATTGTCTTCAAATAATGGAGGAGAAAATGCAGTAAAGTAATACTTTATCATTTCTCACCAGTCTAAGTAGGATGGATGCATCCTCAATGAGAGTGGTGGATGGAGTTGATACCGAGGTCTCCAAGAAACTGCTCTTGTCTGGTAAGGGAGGAAGTTCACTGCCATCAATGAATCCTAGCAGGTACAAGTCTTTCTTCCTTAGCTCCTGGAGATGTTCATTTTGATTTTTATGGGGCTCAGTGATATAGCCTTGACTCTTGTCAAACATTGTCAGACATTCAGCATTCAAGAAGAGGACCTGACATGCTCAGATTCTCTCTTCACTCTCTCTCATCTTTATCTCCATATGTGTGTGTGTGTGTGTTTGTGTGTGTGTGTAAAAGTATATGCCATTG
Source organism: Cheirogaleus medius (assembly GCA_008086735.1). Lineage (NCBI taxonomy): Eukaryota > Metazoa > Chordata > Mammalia > Primates > Cheirogaleidae > Cheirogaleus > Cheirogaleus medius. The sequence goes on from VBSM01002946.1 coordinate 171,781, forward strand.
ATACAATTTAACTTCAAACATAGCATTGTTTTCTACACTCAAACTAATATGTGATACGCTGTTTTATATTTACATCAAATGAGCTTCAATGCATTAGTATTTGATTGAAGGGCTAAATTTTCAAGTAGAGAATATCTGAGCAACTGTACCCCAAAATGTTTCTATCCCTTACTAAAGTATAACCTCTCTAAAGGTAGAACATTATTTTTTAACCTAATATTTTCAATTTCTAGTACCCTATAAGTGCTCAACTATTAATAATATTATTTCAATAAATAGTGACTAACCTATAGGTCTGGGGCTTTCAAGTGGTCCTAGTGAGTCATCAGGTTTCTTCAGGTTTGATATGGCGGCTTTCTGATTTAGTACATCAGCTTATTTTTTTCTTTCCACATTAGAATTACTTGATAACTTTATCTAAGTGCCAAGATTCTTCAGATATGAAGAAAGAGTTCTCAAAACTTTCCAAAAAGAAAATTCCAGGCCCAGATGGCTTGATAACTGAATTATTCCTGACATTTAAAGAAGAATTAATAATAATTCTTCTAAAATTCTTCCAAAGAATAAAAGTGAAAGGAATATTTCCAAACATATTTCATGAGGCCACTATCACTCTGGTAACAAAGACAGATAAAGTCATTACAAGAAGACAAATTACAACCTATATCCTCAATGAACATAGACGAAAAACTTCTCAATAAAATACTAGCAAACCAACTTTAACAGCACGTCAAAAGACTCTATAGTATGACAAAATGGAATGTAAACCTGGGATATAAGTTTAGTTTAACATATCCATGTCATTAAATGTGATACAGCACATTAAAAGAATAAAAGAAAAAACACATGATCATCATAATAGATGCATTTGACAAAGGTCATCACTCTTTCATGATAGAATCTCTCAACAGGCTCCTAGCACTTTGAGAGGATGAGGCAGGAAGATTGCTTGAACTCACGAGTTCAAGAGCAGCCTGAGCAAGATCAAGACCCCATTTCTGCAAAAAATAGAAAAATTAGCCAGGCTTGGTGGCAGGAGCCTGTAGTCCCAACTACTTGGGAGGCTGAGGCAGGAGGATTGCTTGAGCCCAGGGGTTGGAGGTTGCAGTGAGCTATGATGATGCCATTGCACTCTAGGCCCAGCAGCAGAACATGACCCTGTGTCAAAAAAAAAATTGTATGTGGATGCCCACCTATGGATGGGCCTTCTTAAAGAGAGCATTGTGAATCATCAGAGACATGGTAGGGGACATTTAGAGTGAAGGAGAAGCTAATGGAGTGATCCACTCAGAAAGATTTGAAAGAACCTGGAGGAAGCATATATAATACACATGGGGAAGGACAGGAGGAGAGAACCCTGGGGCTCTCCACTCCACCAATGGACACTGTGGTTTGAGCTGTGAGGCTTGCTCCTCTACCACCACAGATCCCTCAACCGACCTTGGAGCCTGTGCAGTGACATTGCACTGGACAGCACACATAGCAAGGACCTGGTGGCCTCCATTCTCTGGTCACTGTAACTGACACCATTCTGAGCTGTCAGATTCAAAATGCCAGGTCTACACAGGGCTCAGCTTTGCTGCAGCCATCTCTGCATCTCCCCAGCTGGGATGGGGAGAAAGCAGGGAGAGTGGTTGCTGTCATGTCCTCCATGACTTGAAGCCAAGCACTCTTCCCCCTAAAGGGGGATTTGAGCAGAATATATGCCAAAGATGCCACCTGAGAAGCCCCATGGCAACTGCCTCCACAGGACCTTGGCAGGGAGAGTGCCTTGGCTGTCTGGCAGCCTGACCCCATGGCCCCAAACCCACAAATCCTATGTTTCCACCTGGCCCTGTGGCTCTGCCCCAAGTCTCCCCAGCTGCCAGTGGGCCCATCCTTAAGGATTCCACACTGCCACCAGAGCCCATGGCCCTAGCCCCAAAGGTCCTACCCACAGCCTGGAGGGAAATGCCCCCATGGTCCAACTCTCCACCAGGAACCTGTTAGCATCAAGCTGCCAACACATCTCAATCCAGTAGGAATGAACACCCATAACCCTGACACCCATGACCACTGCCTCGATAGCCTCGCCCCGCTGCCACTGTCACTGCACAGGGATACCTGGGTAAAGCAGTCCCTTGCAATGCCAGCCTCTATGGAGAGGGACTCACCCAAAACCCCACCTGGGCTTCCAACAAAGCCTTAGGGAACAACCCACTACTCTTCAAAAAGATCATACAGCACTGGCTTGGCTTGTGACAATCACAAGGGAATGGGACAATGCAGAACTGATACATTATAGGCTCTCAGTGCCTCTGCTCCTCTCCTGCCAGGTCAGTCACCTGGAGTAGGTAAAAAAAAATAACATCTACAGAACTCTCCTTCTTTTCACTAAGTAGGAGAGTGTCCAGAAAAGGAAAACAGGTGTGCAGTAAATCTATCAGCCCGGAGTTAAGAGAAGACTATTCAGATGAGAAGAAACCAGCAAAAGAACTCTGACAATATGAAAAAACAAATAGTTTGACACCCTCAAGGGATCACAATTGATCTACAGCAATGGACCCTGACAAAGAAGAAATTGTCAAAATGTCATACATGGAATTCAAAATATGGATGGAAAATAATATGAATCGGATTAAAGAGAAAGTTGAAAACCAACACAGAAAATCCAAAACAAAAAACAAAACAAAACAAAACCAAAAAAACTTCAGGACATCAGTAAAAAAATGAAAAAGTTGCTAAAGAGCTAGATTACATAAGAAAGGATGCAGCAGAACTTAAAGAAGTGAAAGGACATTTAGGAAATTTCAACATATAGCAGAAAGCTTCAACAACAGGCTAAACCAAGCAGAGGAAAGAATCTCAGAAACTGAGGACAAGGCTTTTGAACTAACCCAGTGAGTCAAAGATGGAGAAAAGAGTATAAAGAATACCAACTGCTCACTCAGAGAAATATGCTACCATGTGACATGAACTAATGCATGAATTATAGGTATCCCTGAAAGAGAAGAAGAAAAAGCAAAAAGCATGGAAAATCTATTTGAGGGAATTATTATGAAAAACTTCCCTGTTATCACCAGAGATTCAGATATCCAGATAAAAGATGCACATTGAACACCAGGAAGATTCAAAGCAAATAGGATTTCTCTAAGACACATGGTCAACAACTTGGCCAAAGTCAAAATGAAGGAGAAAATTCTACAAGCTGCAAGATTAAAGCAATAACTAACCTACAAAGGAAAACTCATCAGGCTAATATTGATATTCTCAGTGGAGATCTTATAATTTAGAAGGGATCGGGCCCCCATTTTAGTCTTCTTAAACAGAACAATTGCCAGCCAAGAATTTTGTACTCTGCAAAACTAAGTTTCGTAGATGATGAAGCAATAAAGACTTCCAGACAGGCAAACACTAAGGGATTTTGTTATTACTAGACCTGTCCTACAGGAAATACTAAGAACTGCATTATACATGGAACAGCACAACACATACCCACCAGTGTAAAAACACCCAAAATTTAAAGCTCATTGCTCTTGTAAAACAATAGCAGAAGAGGGAAAACAAAACAACAAAGGACATTCAATATGATAAACAGAACAGTATCCCACATATCAATATTAATATTGAACGTGAATGATCTTATATCCCACTTAAAAGACATACAGTGGCCGAGGGTTGAAAAAACATATCCCAAGTATACGCTGTCTCTGAGAAATACATCTAAGATGCAAGGACTCACACAGACTCAAGATAAAGGGATGGAAAAAAATATTCCATGCAAATGGAAACCAAAAAACTGCTGGTGCAGCTATTCTCATATCAGTTATATCAGTTAATATAGACGTCAAAGCAACAATGGTTAAAAAAATACAAAGAAGATCAATACATAATAGTAAAGGAGGTAATTCAACAAGAAGATATAACAATCCCCAATATTTATGCCCTAACACAGGAGCTCCCAGACTCATAAAACAATTTCTACTAGATCTAATCAAAGAAATAAATATTATCATCATATTATTGTTGCCAGGGACTTCATTCAACAAAACACTCACAAAGCTGGACAAATCATTGAAGCAGAAAATCACAAAGAAACACGGATCTCAAATGGGGCTCTAGAACAGAAGGACTAAACAAACACCTATAGAAACATTTTCCCACAAAACTTCTGAATACACATTCTTCTCATCAGCACATTGGACATTTTCCAAAATTCATCATACCTTAGGCCACATAATAAGCTCAGCAAAATTTTTAAAAATTGATATCATACCATGTCTCTTCTGAGGCTACAGTGGAATAAAACTAGAGATCAATTCCAAGAGAAAAACTCAAATCCATAGAAAGTCATGGAAATTAAACAATCTGCTGTGAGTGATCCCAGGGTCAATGATGAAATTAAGCCAGAAATAAAAAGATTCTTCAAACTGAAGGATGAAGGGGAAAAAAGCTTTCAAAATCTACAAGATACAGAAAAAGCAGCCATAAAGGGAAGGTTCCTAGCCTTAAATGCCTACATCAAAAAGACAGAAAGATCACAAATTAACAAGTACATGTCACATCTCAAGGAACTAGAAAATGAAGAACAAACCAAACCCAAAGCAAACAGCATAAAAGAAACAACAAAGCCCAGAGCAGAGATAAACAAAATGGAAATTTAAAAAAATACAAAATATCAATGAAACAAAAGTCGGCTTTTTGAAAATATAAATAAAATCAATAGACCACCAGCTAGATTAACCAGAAATAGAAGATAAAGGACTCAAATGAGCTAAATCAGACATGAAAAAGGAGACATTACAATTGATATCACAGAAATATAAAATAACATCTGTGAATACTACCAAAACCTCTATGTACACAAACTAGAAAACACAGAGGAAATGGATAAATTCCTGGAAACACACAACCTCCCAAGCCTGTATCAGGAAGAAATAGAAATCCTTAACAGACCAATAACAAGCAGTGAGATTGAAGCAGTGATAAAAACTCTACTAACAACAACAACGAAAGCCCCGACAGATTGACAGCAGAATTCTACCAGATCTTCAATGGAGAACTTGTATCTATCTTACAGAAATTACTCCATAACATCAAGAAGGAGGGAATCCTCCCTAATAATTCTATGCAACCAGTATCACTTTGATACCAAAGCTGGAAAAAGACACAACAAAAAAAGAAAACTATAGGCCAATATCACTTATGAACACAGATGCAAAAATTCTCAACTAAATGCTAGCAAACTGAATTCAACAGCACATCAAAAAGATAATCGATGATTAAATGGGTTTCATCCCAGGGATACAAAGATGATTTAACATATGTGAATTAATAAATGTAATTCACCCCATTAACAGAAGCAAAACCAAAGACTATAAGATCATCTCAATAGATTCAGAAAAAGCATTTGATCAAATCCAGCACCCTTTCATGATAAAGACCATCAACACACTAGGTATAGAAGGAAAATACCTAAAAATTACAAAAGCCATATATGAGACCCACAGCCAACTTCGTACTGAAAGGGGAACAATTGAAAGCATTCACCCTAAGAACTGTAAAAACACAGGGTGCTCACCATAACCACTTCTATTCAACATAGTATTGGAAGTTCTAGCCAGAACAATCAGGCAAGAGAAAGAAATAAAGGGTATCTAAATCAGGAAAGAGAAGGTCAAACTAGCCCTGTTTGCTTAAAATATAATCTTATATGTATAAAACCTTAAAGACTCCACCAAAAGACTCCTGAAATTGATAAATAGATTCAGCAAAGTCTCAGGTTACAAAATCAGTGTGCACAAATCAGTAACATTTCTATATACTAAAAACAGACAAGCTCACAGTCACATCAAGGACTCAGTATCATTTACAATATCTACAAAGAAAATAAAATACCTAGAAATATATTGGATCAAGGAGGTGAAAGATCTCTACAAGGAAAACTACAAAACACCAATAAAAGAAATCATAGATGATACAAACAAATGGAAAAATATTTCATGCTCATGGATTAGTAGAGTCAACATCATTAAAATGTTCATACTGCCCAAAGTGATTTACAAATTCAATGTAATCTTCATGAAAATAAGAATATCATATTTCACAGATCTAGAAAAAACAATTCTACATTGCATTTGGAAACAAAAAAGAGCCTGAATTGCCAAAGCAATCTTAAGCAAAAAGAAAAAATCTGGAGGCATCACGTTACCTGACTTCACTTACACTGCAAGGCTATAGTAACTAAAACAGCGTGGGAATGGTATAATGGTAGAGACACAGACCAATGGAACAGGATAGAGAACCCAGAAATAAAACCATCTACCTACAATCTACTGGTCTTTGACAAAGCAGACAACAACATACATGGGGGAAAAGAAGCCCTATTCAATAAATGATGCAGGAAAACTTGATAGCATTATGTAGAATAATGAAACAATACCCCTACCTCTTGCTATATACAAAAATTAATTCAAGATGTATAAAACACTTAAATCGAAGACATGAAACCATAAAAGTTCTAGAAGAAACTGTAGGAAAAACTATTTTAGGCATTGGCTGAGGCAAAGATTTTATGATTAAGACCCAAAAGACAAATACAAGAACAACAAAAATAAATGAAGGTTAAGTAAATTAAAAAGCTTCTGCACAGCAAAGGAAATAATTGACAAAGTAAACAAAATGATAGAAAATATTCTCAAACTATATAAACGGCTAATATACAGAATCTACCAAGAACTCTAAACAAATCAGCAAAAACAACAAACAAACAAAAAAACTCACCAAACAACTCCAACAAAAAGTGGATAAAACAAATGAATAGAAGTTTTTCAAAAGAAGTTAGACTAATGGCCAACAAATATGTGAAAAATTGTTCAGCATCACTAACCAGCAGGGAAACACAAATCAAAACCACAATGAGATACCACCTTACCGCTGTCACAGTGGCCTTTATTAAGAAGTCAAAAAACAATAGATCCTGGCATGAAGACAGAGAGAAAGGAATGCTTATATGCTGTTGGTGAGACTGTAGATTAGTAGAACCTCTATAGAAAACAGTATGGAGATTTCTCAAAGAAATAAATGTAGACCTACCACTTGATCCAACAATCGCACTACTGTTTATTTACCCAGTTGAAAATAAAGTCATTTTATAAAATAGGACACTTGCACTTGAATGTTCATTGCAGCACAATTGCAAGTCACAATTGCAAATATGTGCAATCAACCCACATCAACTCTTGAGTGGATAAAGAAAATGTGGTAAATATTGATATATACCATGGAGTACTACTCAGCCATCAAAAGGAATGAAATAATGACTTTTGCAACAACTTGGATGGAACTGGGAGCATTATCCTAAGCAAAGTATCTCAAGAATGGAAAACAAACACAACCTGTACTATCTAATGATTAGGAACTAAATGGTGGGCAATATAGGCACAAAGAGATGCAAAGGATATTGGAAACCAAGAAGAGGTGAGGGTGGGAGGAGGTTCGGGGTAGAAACTTAGCTGTCGGGTAAAATGAACACTATTCTGGTGATGAGCACACTAAAAGCCCCAACTTAGCATTACACACAGTATCCATGTAACAAAACCATTTGAATGCCCTTAATATTTTGAAATAAAAAAATAAAAATTTAATAAAAGAAAATGTTAGGGTACTAGGTATTATGTGACATGAATCAGAAGATGTGTTGTGTTCACTAACATAACACCTCACATGACCATATATTTTCTTTCATTTTAAAATAAAAATGCATTATTTATTTAAATAGCTCTTAAGCAAACTCCACAATTTGACTGTTTTAACGTTGACCAAATTAAACTTGCATGTTAAGACACAGCCTCATAGCAGCAAGACAACCATATGTCAGGAAACAAGCTACATGTCAAGGCTATCAAGATGAATCAAACATGGTGACTAACTTATTGAGAAGTTGACATAAAAAGTAGATATCAAGATATCTAATATCCTTTTAGACAGGTATAATGGCTAATGTAAAAACCCCAGGGTGATAGTTTTGGCACGTTTGAAAACAGTAAGTGCTATTGCGGTGAATGAAAGGAGTGAGAGAGAGGGAGAGAGAGAAAGGCGATGAAGACAGATATGTAACAAGGGGTTAGGAGATCTTATAGGATCTGTAAAACTTGGGTTTTTTCTCTCAATGAAATGGAGTACTGGTGATTTAAATGCAATCTGACTTATGTTTTTAAAAGATGATCTTGGCTGCCGTGTTTCGAATAAACTGTGTGAGACAATGTATGAAGCAGGAATGTAGTTTAGAGGGGTTTGTAGTAATGCAAGTAAGAAAGGATGGGCTCTCAGGTCAAGGTAGTTGTATCAAAACAGTGACTTATGGGGTAATTGTGTACATACAACATATATTAGACATATGTGTATAAAATTATAAGGCTTTTTTTGGCAAAAGATACATTATACAAATCAGTAGACTAATGGTGGATTAGAAAAAAATATAGCTTAAATTGCAAGTGAAAGAGGATTGATATCCATCCATCTTGTTCTACAATTTTATAAGAATTGAGAAAACAACTCCACAAAAAATGGGGAAAAGACATAAACAAACAAGTACAGAAAAGCAAATCAAACATTTTACAAATTTGAAAAGATGTTAAAGCTCCTTAACAGTCAAGGGAATGCTATTTGGAAATGCTTGGAGAAGAAAAGATAGTTTCAGACATTGCCTGGGAGAATGTGAATTATTACAGGCTTTGAGAAAACTATCTGACCATATAGAGTAAACTGAAAGACAACTTTCTGGGAATTTCTCTCATTGAAATAAAACTATTGGCATATGAAGACATAGGCATAATGATGATTATTTTAGCATTGCTTTTGTTGATTAAAAAACTGGAAAAATATTGAGTTTCTAGCATTGCAGAGTGTTTGGATAAATCATAATACATCTACAACATAGAGTATTGGAGGTATTGCAATGTAATATTGTTAAATGAGAGAAGTAAGAGATCAAAAACATTTCTTATAGGCCCTGTAAATGTATATAGTTATATGAGCAAGTAATAATACATGAGAAGGTGTGTGCTAGATTATAAACATGAGTAACTGGATAATGAATTGAGGGGAGTTGAGAAGGGAAAGGCAGAGCTCAGGATAAAGAAAACAAAGTGATTTGTTTTAAAAGATTATAAAGTATTATGCACCATGTGATAATTTGGGTCATGATATTAACATTATAAACATGTAGGAGACTGTATGTGCATGCAATATATTTTAACAAGGCATTCCAAATAAGTCACTAACTATATGAGAGCGCTTGTACCTAAAAGTCAAGAAACAACTAAGAGAAAAAGGAGGAATGAGAAAGATTTCTTACATCCCTATCAAATATATAATTTGCAAATGTTTCTCCCATTCTGTGTGTTGTCTTTTCCTTTCTTGATGATATCAGTTCAATTTCAAATGTTTTTAATTTTGATGAAGTCCAATTTATTTGTTTCCTTTTGTCACATGTGTTTTAGGTATCATATTTAAGAAACCATTGCCTAACTCAAGCTCACATAGATTTACTCCAAAGTTCTTCCTTGAAGTTTTAAAATAATAATCCTTACATTAGATCTTAAGATTTGAGCAAATTTGTTTATGTCGTGAGGTACGCATCCAAATCATTCGTGAATGTGGACATCACGTCATTCTAGCATCATTTGTAGAAAAGTCTATTTTTTCTCCATGAATCATTCTAGCATCCTTATTGAAAACACAGTGACCATAATGTGAGGCTTTATTTTTGGACTTCCAATTCTATTTCATTGGAATATATGTTTCATATGCACACACACACACACATATACATACATACACCCACTTGTCATGTATTTAATTGCAGTCTGTCTCTATGCTCTATATCTTGATCTTTGGTTTTCCTTCACATATCATTTGTGTGAGTTATTTACAACACTTGCATCACTTCTTTTTTTATAAGCTAATACGTATTTTTATTAAGGTATTTTTCAAAACAAAAGTAATGAGAAAAGTGGCACTGTTTTACATTTTTTGCAAATTTCTTTAATGTCTGGCTAAATAAAAACAGCTAGCTTTTCACATCTGCTTCCACATTTCAATTTTTTGTGATATCACAGGTCATATTAGTTTCTAGAAAACTCCACTGAACACTCATGAAAGAGTTGAGAGTCAAAAGGTAAATAATGTCCTAGTATGAACACGAAAATAGTTTGCCCTTATAGATCCCCTGAAAAAAATCTGTTTGTGTCCTTTATTCTTTATTCTACATCCTTTATTCTTTCATGTATCTCTTAAATGACCTAACTTCAAACTGGAGCAATAAATTCGACAATTTATTTTATAATTCTTTCTGTATATTTCTCTTTCATCGTACTGTTATAAACCAGCGAATCAAGGGGACTCGGACACCAAAATCCAATCAGCCAAATTTTATTTATTCCTGCACAGGGGCTGTTACCACTCCATGCAAGGAGGGAGAGAAGCCCCGAACTTTCTTAGTCTGGGGGTTTTATACCCCTTGGGCTGGCTTCCGCACTGCAAAGGAAGCAAGCCGGTTACAGAAGCCCGAGATTTGCGGTTAGCTACATCCTCTTGAAAGTTGCCAATTAGCTACATTTTGTTTTTAACATAAAGCTTCCACTCAACCACCCCTTCCACCTCCCATCCCGTGCTAAGTATTATCTACCTGGTAATTTTCCTTTTCCACAATACTAAATTTCAAAATGCTTCCTAGACATTTCTGAGCATCAAAACAAAAGGCTGATGAAACTTTTACATCTATCCTTTCCTTCCTAGTAACCAAGTACACAACTATCTAGTTATAATGCCATTCCCAGACCAAGTTGGGAATTAATCTAGATTATGAATAAGTAAATCCATCTAAAACTAATTTAGATTATAGTTAAACTTTAAAAATATAAGTATACATTTTGTACAATAGCACAAGTCCACAAAAACCTCACTTGCTCTCACCAAATGGTACAAAACCAGGTTAAAAGCCAAGGGAATAAGTGTGTTAAATTTAAAACTTCAAGTACATCATAGAGCTGAATGAAAAATAGTTTGCTGAATAACTATCACTAAACAGAAGGTCCAAAACTATTTAAAAAGTAAAAGTGGTTGGAATAAACAAACAGAAGACCAGACAAAAACTTTATGAATTAAAAACTAGCTATAAACGTGGTTAACTAGAAAAGAATGAGAAAGAACAACTTAAGGAAAATGGATCACTCCTGATTCAGTGCAAATCCCAAGTAAATTCCTGATACTCACATTGCGATGGAGCACTTTGCCGTAACAGGCAGCTTTCTGCAAATGTTCTGCAACTGCTCTACATATATGTTTTCCTACTGTTTTTCTCAAAAGTAGTAGGCATCTTCAGGTTAATACCCAGAAGAAATGTTTTTTGTTGCTCTAGCAGTTTTCTTTTACTTTGTTTCTTGCTTATTCTGAGTGCTCCCTTACAACTGGAGAGTGGATTAAGGAATCCCGGGTAAGAAATGGGAAAGTACAGAAAACAGGTGACAGCTCTGCACTCCCACATGTAAAAAACGCTGGGAGTGACAGGGAAAATGGGACGCAGCCGCTCGCCACCTCCCTGTCGCTCCCGCTCAGGGTCCTGCTGCAGGGCTCCAGGCCCCTCCATAGCCGCGCTACTCCTGCGATCTCTATTGGATAGTTTTTGAATCCCACTGCTGATTGGGTGTTAAAGCTTGTTGCTGACTGGATGTTAAAGCTTGTTGCTGATTGGACGCTTTTTGAATCCTACCAAGGGTATAAAAACTGGAGGAGAACAAGGAAGGGAGGCTCAGAAGTTGGTGGCATGCTGAGCCTGCTGGTGGAATAAAGGCTGTTCTCCAACTCTCCGTGTGCCGCTCGGTTCTTTCCCTGTAACACTGGCTGTAACACTTGCTGCAACAGGAGAGTGGCGGCACCCCTGCCCTGGCTGCAATCTGAACCCAGCACGGTACTTGCCAGGTTTCCAACATCTGATGACTTCTTTCTGACCGCACCCCCACCCTCCCCTACAGAAGCAAAAAGTGGAGTCCAGCCGCTTTTCAGGGCCACGGAGCCTGCCAGTCAGGATGTTCTCCCACGACATAATGGGGCCCAAGGCCTGCTTCTGCCATCAGTCGTCTGGAGGGAGACGGTCCTGTTCTCCAGGGACTCTCTCAGGGAGGTGGAAACCGGGCTCCGCACCTGGTCGACCTGGGAGAAAGAAGGGGGGACGACATGAGGAGGCCTCGACCATAGGCACCAGGGCACAGGGGGTGATGAGCAAGTCCGGAGAGGGACGAGGCGGCTCCCGGAGCCCTTCGTCAGGCCGGGCTTCTCCAACCCCAATCCGCTTCCCTCCCTCCCCTGCCCGGTCTCCACCGGCCCCTTATCCCCTATTCCCTCCTCCCCTCCCCAGCCCCTGCATCCCAGCCCCAGCCCACTGGCAGGCAGATCTGTCGGGCAAAGCCCCAGTCGCCAGGTCAGACTGCTCCATGCCAATACCCGGACAGACAGGGCTATGGTGGCTTCACCCGCGGATCTCTGCACAGCAGCTGCCTCGGGTCACTTACATCACTTCTTTACACTTTCTATTCCCATTGGTTAAGAGTTAAAAGAAAATGTGGGTGTGCGTTCCAGTGCTTTCAAGTTATTATTTTATCTTTTGTGATCACCCATAAGAAGAGTGAAGGTAGATAGAGTCTTTAACTTCTCTCTTTGAATTACTTTTCTAAGAAACTGCTTCCCTTAGCTCTTAACATTCCTGAAAAGACCTCAAATGAGAAGAGGGGAAATGAAATGAGAGTGCAAAATAATTACCAAATTTTTCTTCTACTATATTATAATTAATATTTCCTACAAATTAAAAAGTAGAGTAATATATATCAAAGATCTTAATTTGATTTTTAAATATTTTTCAAAGAACATTTTTTCTTTTAATTGGCTCAAATCTTGTGTAAGCCTAAAGTTCTCATGAGAAGCATACACCCACTTGTCATGTATTTAAATGCAGTCTGTTTGTCTCTATGCTCTGTATCTTGATCTTTGG